>JBAMHZ010039099.1:0-18258 GCA_037177395.1 Alpinia galanga
ATTTTTTGAACACCTTCACCTACCAATTTGATTAATATGTAGAGCATTGGCATTTCGCATTAGGAAAATTTCAAGAGGACAATGAACAAGTTGTAGTCACTAATGATTTTTAAGGAACAAGGAGATTATCCAAAAATTTGCAGAACTTGAGGCTCAAATATACTAGAGGTTCGGAATGATTCTAAAGGGTTGGAGCTTGAGGCTCAATGATACTAGAGGCTCAAATGAAATAAGTATTGTTATAGATAGTTTATTAAAGGATGAAGCAGTAAAAGTAATTTAAAAAGGAGATAAGATTATAGCTCTCAAAATAGTGATGGCAAAAAAACCAATAATATAATAAACATATATACACCTCAAGTAGAATTAGATAAAAACACTAAAGTTAAATTTTAGAAAGATTTAGATGAGATATTACAAAGAATTCTGCCAAATGAAAGGGTGAATGGAGTTATGAGTTTGGAAGAGGAAATGAAAAAGAAAAAACTATATTAGATTTTACGATAACATATGAACTTATACTAACTAATATGTTTTCCAAAAAAAAGAGAATAATGCTTAGTCACGTTCAAAAGTGAGAATAATAAATTGCAAACTGACTTTTTAAGGTGGGGATGAAGGATAAAAAATATATATAGAAATTGCAAAGATATTCATAACTATCCAGCATGGATTGGTAGTGTTAAATATGCACTTTAAACACAGTATTAATATAAAAAACATGTATGATTTTTAAAATTAAATGGCAAAAGTTAAAAGATGAAAAGCAAAACATATTTAAAGAGAATATAGGAGTACAAGTATTAGAAGAGATACATAATATTCAAATACAATATGGGATAAGATGACTTTAAAGTTGAAAATGGTAACAAAAAATGTACTTGGTGAGTCAAAAGAATGTGCACCACCAAATAAAGAATCTTGATGGTTGAATCAGAAAGTACAAGAAAAATAAAAATAAATAAAAGCTTATAAGTTATTATAGGCTTATAAGAATGAGGAAAAAAATTATACAATCGTCCAAAAAGTAGTTAAGAAAGTAGTAAGTGAAACTAATAATAAAACATTTCAATGTTTATATCGACAATTGGATACAAAAGAAGGAAAAATGGACATTTATAAAATAGCTAAAACTAGAGGAAGAAAGACAAAAGATTTTACCCAAATAGATATTTATTTATCTATAGATGATTATATAATAGGAGATAGAGCTCAATATTATGCATATAGTCAACCCCACCTGAGTGAGAGAAGGCTTAATTGTTGTTGTTGTTATTTTTCATTGATTATTCATGACATAAAACTAACTAATAACACCATATTGCTAAACCACATTAAAAGTAAACTAATAATATAAATCTTGTTAATAAAGTATATATTTATGCATAGATGGACATCTTCTGCAATCCTATTAGTCACTTGCATTTGTTCAGGTAGCTTAATCACTTTGATGATTTTACCTTAAAATGATTGAACGACATTTGATTTTGGATGCGAAAGGCTCGAACTTTGTCATGGTCTACAAGATCAAAAATTATTTTCTTTCCAATCTGTTCCATCAAATCCTCATTGCGAGCTACCTAACACATAGGGAAAAAACATTCAATTGAAACGAAAGCAAAGTAAAATAGTTATCTCAGTACCACGAAACCCAACAGCAAACCTTTATGATAGTATACAGTTGAGCCTCAGCTTTCTCTTTCTTCTTGTGCTCCTTCTCTTCCTGCTCCTTCTTCAACCTAATCTGTAGAGATAAATTGAGAATTATCTGAAAAATACTTGACCATCATACAGCTAATGATCTCACCAACATACTCTGAGGTGTTCTGCAATGTCTTTCTCATCAACATCACACATAATTTTCTCCTTGTCACTTTCACGAATGTACACAAGCATATAAGCATTGGAATATTTGGTAAATTTAAAAGGTGTATTGTTCGAGCCTGGATTTGTCTGAGGTAACTGCAAGACCCAAAGGCAAAAGTGAAACATAGATATACACAAGTATAGATAGGCATTAGCCTCAAACAAGACAGCGGTCAATGTTTGAACCTCCTCTCCACCACCATAGTGCTCCTCAAGTGCCTTTTTAGTATCTTCCTCGGTTACTTTCTCATTATCAAACTTAAACCTGTGATGAAAGATTTCTTAACTGCATATGCTTCAAAAAAACCTACTATTACAAAGCAGTTCAATCTTAAAAAGCTCGGCAAGAACCAATGAATTCAATAATCAAATAGTGAGTGTTGCAGCTCCTATACAAGCAGGGTTAAATCCAATATACTCTGGAAACTAAAACCAGTCAATTATTAAGAAAACGTAGTTGCTTTCTGCCATTAAACCTTATATGAGCTCATCATATAGAATTGATACAGCAAAAAGGAAACTATGAGTCCAAACCATATGAAGTCCGCTTCATTGATTTTGCCCAACCATTAGACCATATAAAGTAATATAATAGCGCCATTAAGTTCTTTTTATATTCCTGCTAATTGATTTTAATGGAATTCTATTTAGCCTCCCTTTAATCCTTATGCCTTCAACTCTAATTGATTAAAGTTGTGTAAACTCTGTAAGCCTATATGTGCAACATCAAGTCTTATAAATAAATTATAGTTGTTCTATATGAAGTTTGCTTTAGTATCACTATACTCCTCATCTTTCAACCCGAATCGGCTGAACTTGTGTGCCTGTAACATCTAATCAATTGCTTATAGAATTGATTGAACGTTATCACACTGATACAGTATTAGTACAATAGTTGTAGGAAGAATCCATTAACAGTAAATGTTGATCATGGTACAAAGCTTTACTTGTTGACAACAGAAAAAGTAGAAACCACATTGAGAGCAGAATTTAGACTATTTAGCTAAATCAACAAAAAAAAAAAACTTCACGGCTTTGTGAAACAATGTCATTCACAAAATCGGATAAAAAATCTTCTTCCCACAAGTAACCAGAGCAAGATATTTCCAAAAAGCGAGGACTCTATGCTTCAGAAATATTATCTCAGTAAAGTAAATTAAGAAACACACTCGTAGTATCAAGCAGTCTTTCACCATATTTTTCCGAGTCAAACTTCACCATATAGTTTGAAGAACATAACAAAAGTGATAATTGCTAGAAGATACAGGTAAAAGGTTCAATACCACAAATCTGATAGAGTTGGCCGGATGAAAGCATAATAATGTCCACCGTGCACCCCGCCACTGTGAACAAGAACACTGCATGCAAGAGAAAAAAGAATATAAATGCCACTACCACTTAGCATTTTAGACTATTTGAACCCCTCAGCTTGAATCTTTGAATTATTTTATTTAATAAGATTGTAGAAAACCACACGATATAATTTGCTATCATCAAGAGCTAGTTAAGATGTATTACATCGTTAACTATAACCCATCTTAATATGGCATCCTTTAGTTTCAGTGTAGCCTTTGTTTCTTTCAACTCATTCAGAATTTAGATGGTAATTAGGATGCCAAAGTTGTTGTTTACATAGCTGTCAAATGCAGCTGATCAAATACAAATTGGACAAGTTGAATCAAGATTGGCGGGAGCCGATCCGAACTTGGCTAATATCTCAAACACGTGTGCAAGGGTTGCTGAAATAGTGAAAAAAATGACCCAAAATTGATGAGATTTCGATAAAAAAACAATGAACTCGTGAAAATCAAAAGGAATTGGTCGCAGGAGATCGTTGCTGCCTGAAAAGGAAGGAAGAGCTTGGACTTGAAGAAGCAACAGACTAGCAAAGCCTTCAGTGGACTACATGGTTCAGTACAGAAGGGAGAATCCATAGCAAAAATTCACATTCTATTAAAAGGAGCTCAAAGGACTGATTGAGGAAGAAGAGCTCATGATCGAATCTAGCTGAGAAAAAGCATACCTTTGACACTCCTTCAACAAATCGTAATACTTTATTAATATAATTAGTAATAACAATATCAAAGCAATTTTTTGTTGGCACTATTTAATACCGTAAAAAATAGAAGGTGATAGCTGCAGTGAAAGCTGTTTATACTTCATTTGTTTTCAATAACCATTTTGGAATCTGGTGATTAAAGTTTTGGATGGTCATGACCAAATCATTTGGTTGGTCAACTTGGAAATAAAATAGTGAGTATTATACTGAAACAATTTGAATAATATAACAATAACAATAACCGGAATAATATTAGATATGGTTAATTTGGAAATTAAATGAATTGAAATATTTAATAGCTATCAGATAATAGAAGATCAATAAATAAAACAATATTATAATTGAAACAATAAATATGCAATATATTTTTCCAATAATAATATCAAATCAATTAAAATTCATCAATTAATTATATTTTCTGAAAATATTTATGGTTATCTGTGACAATAACATCGTTTTTTTTCCAATTCATTCAAGAAATTACACGAATGCATAATATTCCCAGTTCATTAGAGAAATTTCATCAGCTCCAAAAGTATCATAATGCAATTCAGCTTCTATATTAAGTCAGCACAAAGTAGGATTACTTCTTGCTACGTATAAACACATTGAGAGTTTAGCAAGTGATTTAATAAGTAAATAGATATCAAGTTGGTCTTTGTTTAAATTCCATAAGGGAGTTTTTTTATTGTTTTAGCAAGAAAAGATTCGTCGAGGTTACATTATTATTAATCATCTTGGGAGTTTAGGCTCATAGCACACATGCATGTAGTTAGTTGATTTGCTGCTATAAAAGAGATTGGCATCCTTGCAAGAGAGATGGAATTTCACCCTAAAAAACTGTGGAAGAAAAAAAAAAAACATTCCCACTATGAGGCTAACACTTTGAGAGTTGCTGTACATTCCACTTGATTTTCTTGACAATGAATATCTGCACATTGTGGAGCAGAATGATAATTTATTGATAGTGATTGTTTATTTAGACTGTGAAAGCTGAATTCGATGGTATGGAAATTAATTGAAAATTCAAAGGCTTCAATTTTTAGCACTTGGGAGAAATTGTAATATTTTCTATCTATCCCAATTGTTTAAATGCAGTTGTAATAAGTGATTCTAGTGATACAGTTTGGGTCCTGGATCCACCACTCAGTTTCCATAATATCTAATTTCCTTGATTTAAAAAGGAGATTACCTGTGAAGAGTATAGAGGTTTCGAACCCTCCTGTCTGCATCAGGTGAAAGATATTTGCCATTATCTTTATCAAGGTCCAACTGAAGTGGAAACTCATAGTGATCATTTATCTGCAAATCAGAGAAGAATTGGTTATAGATTAGAAATAGAAAAAAACATCATACCTATACAGTGGTATCAATAGAATGCAATTTGGCAAATAGTCATTTATATAACGTTCTAAGTTGAAAGCCAAACCAACATATGGAATTTTCCATGACATTCTCAATTAAAGTAACAAGTTTCACCATGAGAGTAAAAAATTTAATTTCATAGAATGAATCTTCGAGTCAATGGTCAAAGAGCCATAAGAAGCCAACGAGAATGTAAACAGCAGGATGGTGGCTGGAAAGAACCAGTAAAAGTGCAACAATACTCACAGGTGGATATGTTTGGTTATGACATCAAAAACCAAGATCAAGTCTAGAATATATTAACTAAGATTCACTGTGGAATTGTAACTTCACTTCTATTTTGCCAAAAAATGTGCAAAAATCAAATAGGTAATTTTATTATCCTACGTCCCACAATTATGTGCTTGTAAAAAGATCTCCAACATTTGACATTATTTTCTAGTATCAAGAGTCAATCATATCCATCACAAAGCCAAAAACATATCATTTGGGTATTCAACTGCACCAAAAATGTGTTGGCACGAATAAATATCATTGTACCACCAATGGTATTGACCAAGATAGGAAGTTCCCTTCTTGCAACATCCATCAATTTTGTTTCATGATTGCAGGGAGGAGATCAAACTTATCAACAGAGAGGTAAAGAAGGGAAGCATCAACAAAAGCATTAGCAGCAGCAAAGAAGCGAAGTGTAGAATTGATGCCAAGTTGAAATAACCAAAATATAACCATATCTTTTACCTATCAATTTTAGCAGTGTCAATCCAAGTCCAAGTTCAAGTCTCAATGATTAAATATATTTACCGACATCATGACATGTAAAGAACCAATTTCAATGCTAGATTTCATAAGAGTATTATTGAAAACGGGTCTTGGAAAATTCCAGATGCTACAAGAACCAAGGCTCTCATTTTATGCACAACAGACATTGATTTTGATATCAGTAAGGTATAATGTGAAGTTGAGGTACTTATTATTTTTAAATCATTGTAATTGACTTCTAGTTTTATAGGTTTATATTTGAAGATACCATTTAGCAGCTAAATGGAAGGATCATAGAATTAAATCTCTTGAAGCATGCTGAATGTTGCCATAGCACAACACATAAACTACACCATTTTGATGATAGACAAAGCTCTGACATGGAACAATACTTTGGCCATTGTTTTATAAGTGTTAAAACTGATAAAAACCAAGTTTTGAAATCTTGAGCTTTGCTAAACTTTAACTAGGATAGTACAATTTCAGTACCATGTTAAAGTGTTGGCACATGGTAGCAGTGGTGAATTAAAGGTGGAAGGAGATAAAGAAGAGTCAACTACTTTTTCAAGGGTAAAGTTTAAAGTATCCTTCCATGCAACAGTTTTCATCCCCGACTAGAATAATATAACTTTGGCATTGCATTGTGTTAGCACTCGACAAGCTTTAGTATGTCGAGATGAATTTAGATACATTTATTTCTTAAATACCGCATCAATTAAACAATAGATTGAATTAAATTGTCTAGCAATTATATCATACTCATAGTTGAGGCATTTCCACGTGTTAGAGCATAACAAGATGAATATATATGGATTTTACTTATATAGTCCCTTTTCATTTAGATTTTATACTTTAATAAGTTCATATCCAACCAATTGGAAATTGAATTAAAATAAGCTTTTTTATTTATTTCCCTTCAATATGCTTTGAAATGAATTCATATAAATTTTATTATTATAATCTTCTTTCACATGACAGCAAAGCATGAAACTCATTGACACATGTAGGCCATAGGAGAGATTCCTCAATATAGCCCATAGGGTTTCTATAGTCATATGTTTCCATCATGCCAGAAGGGGAATCTTGGCGTAACAATAAAGTTGTTCCTGTATGACCTAGAGGTCACAGGTTTGAGTTATAGAAACAGCCTCTTATAAAGAAATGTAAGACTGTGTATAATAGATTCTTCTATGGAACCCAACATTTGCAAGAACTTCATGCACCGGACTACCTTTATGTGTTTCCATCATGCCAATGACATGGTACAAGATTTCAAACTATGTTCATAACAACAAAATATAATTTGAAATGAAAAGATAGGACTTTGCAATAAAAAGAGAAAATATTTGACTATATTTGATTAACAAAATTTCAGGAACTCAAGGATAACTACACAAACTTAAAACCAAAAGCTATTCTAGGAACAAAATATACAATGAACAGCAATGATTAATGCATAGAAAAGTGCCAAAGCCTCACTCACCTTCACCATTGTATCTCGCATGAAATCATATTCAAAACGCTTAAGCTGGAGTTGCAAAACTGGGGGGAAGTCAATGAATAGAACACCTTTCTTCGCATCCTGAGAGAGACACAATTTTAGAGGTGAAAGGAAATCCTCAAGCATAATAGCACCACGAAGACAGATTTTTTAAATTACAGGAAATTAATGTACAAATATCGGTGGCTCCAACTTCTTCATGGGGAAATTACTTATTTCCCCTGTTTTGCTAGATGCTTTATGGAAAATCCTTAAATTGCTCATTTTTATTTTTAGTTTTTGAAAAAGGCAGTCATAGCTCAAAAAAATGAACATCATAGAAACATCAAAAGGAAAAAAATGAAGGGAATCACTGAACCAGAATTAAATATGTTGCATTAATAAATTCAAGTCAAATAAGAGTTATGCAGCACAGATATCATATGTCTGCCATATACATGTTCTTTTGTGTATCTCAACTGTATACACTAAATAAAACAAAATTCAATATCAAGAGTCACTAAACAAAAAGCTACATAGGAAATGCCAAGGGTCCCAGCAAATGATTAAGCCCTCTCCATGCTTTTATAGAGCAAGATAACAAGATGAAATTTGGGAACTCAGAATACTAGCAACAAACCACGGTATATATTATCTTATTTAGATAATCTCGAAATTTAAAATTCTATAGAAAATGAATAATGAAAGAGACTTACCTCTGTGTCAATGTCAAGGCAACGAATAAAAAGGACCTAAAAGCAAATTCAAAGTTTTATAGAAAACCAATAATAAAAGAGAATTGCCGTGTCAATATCATGGAAAAGAACAATAAAAGGCAAGCAAATTTAATACTCTCATACAAAGCACTTTTACCCAGCCATAGAATATGATTATGAATTTAGTGAGGATCCGAAATTATGTAGTTATTAATTACAGAATCTCTGTATCAATGAATAGATATACTAAAAATACCTGTAACCCATGGTTTTCAGCTTGATATTTATTATCCCCTTCAAGCCGCTCTACTTCAACATATTTATCAAATGAAGCATAAACATCCCGACAACCTTTTACATCCAGCTGTAAATCTACACAAAGTACGACCAAGGAGCATTAATTGTAAACATATCAAAAAAATGCAAACTCATAACAGTTCCATACCATAGAATGATTCTTCTCGAGCGGATTTATAGTTGACATTAATGCATTCAATATAGTTCATGTAATGTCCTTCAAATAAATGTTGGATTGTGCCCTCAACCACAGTTCCCTGTGCCGGTATTTCCAATACAACAATTTAATGAACAAAAAAAACCAATATACACACTTAATGTAGATTGTTTCAGCACAATTTTCAAACCTTCATCTTGTCTTCCAATTTTTCACAAAGAACTCTATTAAGTTCTTGCACATCATGTTGCATAAAAGAATCATCTGTGTCCCAACCAAAAGATTTTGTCAATTCCTTTGTGGCAACGCTGTTGTCACTGTACTGAAGCTTATAGAACAGACTCTGCAGCGCCAAAGGAATGCTCCCTGATGGCATATCATCCTCTGTTGTTGGTATATGATAAATAGCCTGGAAATCAGAGTTATAGGATTATTCACAGAACAAAATGATCATGGAATTAAACGAACAATCACTTCTACCTTTCTGAAGTATCGAATATAATACAAAGTTTGAAGGAGAGAGTTCATGTAATCAGTAGCTCCTTGCTTTTTCAGACCAACACAGCCCGTTTCCTTTTTTGAATCATAACTCAAGTTATCTATAACTCCTTGGTTTTTTAGGCCAACACAGCCTGTTTCCTTTTTTGAATCATAACTCACATTATCTATAACTTTAGCTTCAATTACACATGTATCATCAACTAGATATCCTCTACTTGGATCATAGAGTTCACTTAGAGACATAAACGAAGTGAAACCCCAATCACTTTCTTGCCCATTAAAGTGGTGCTGTGTAGCTGTAATCAAAAAAGGATAAAAAGGACAAGGTCATTGCTAAAAAGATCCTGTTTTTTTTTAAATCATATTTTTAACAGAAAACAGATTCTCAGTCACATCCTTATGCATAAACATAGCGATGTAACACACAACAATTCCAATAAATTTGATAACAATCACTCTGAAACTTTCACAAGAATGTTAGCCACATTACATACTTCAATTAGAAAAATAAATTTGCCTGTGAAATCTCATAATGGTATCACATGTCCAGTTGTAGACTTATAATCAGCGTATCATTTAAAAAGTTCATATGATGTCCTCCTTGTCTGATGATAGATATAATTTATTGTGTAGATGGTTTAATTTAATGGTTAGAATGTCATTCGATAAAAAGAAAAGGCACAGTTGAGACGAACGGACATAAATTATGTAAAAAAGGGATTAAGATATCAAGATATATTATTCAACAAGGCATTAAAGTGTCATTAAGAGATATGATGCTAAGGTTGAAATGAAGAGGAACTTTCAGAGTCTTGCAAAATTGCTATGTGCCTTTTAGGCTAAAAGAAATTTGTATAAGATAGTGGTAAGACCCTTTATATTTCCTAGATCAAAGTGATGGGCAATTAAAAAACAACACAAAAAAAAAATGTAGAAGAGATGAGAATGCTAAGATGAATGTATTGGATTGCTAGGAAATAATAATAATAATTCCTAGCATTCGTGCTTGTAATTTGTGAAATGTCAAACTCTCAACTACATTAGAAGTGGTTTTCATTGGCACCATTGAATAGTTGTTCTGAACTGTCAAACCTAAGTTTCCAGCAATTTGTGTACTCATTTCAGAATCAATCATTCCAAAACAGTCAAGTTCCTTTTGGATTGGATGGCAGTCTATTGAGGTAAGTACTCATATTGAGGTATAATTGACTTCTCCCATGAATCCTGATGAAAAGTGAAGTTTGCTGAAACTGGATCCACTTATTAGATTTTCTCATGAATACTTTTAAGCAAAACTAATGAAAGGAAATGATCAAAAGTGGAAATTCATAAGGGATGAGATACATTTTCTTATTGTATTCTTTCCATGAATTTGATTGACAACTGCAAGCGAGAACTTAGCATATCTACTCCAACCATATGGCAAAGTAGCTGAATCAGCAACATCAAGGTATATAGACAAGTAGTCAACGTCATTTCCCTTGGGAAAAATTAGCACCCGCCTGTAACAATCAAATCAAGGAAGCAAAAAGTTCAATGTAATTGAATTGCTAAATCCTAATACAGAGAGCCGACTCGTGCATATAGAATAGAGAGCCGTGAAGGAATTAAATGTTTCAGCTTACCATTTATACCCTCCGACATGGAAAATGTGAGAATAAAGTTTCTTGGTATTCAACCTGGAGAACTTTTTGATTGTCCACCTGTATTTCAACGGAGGAGGATCCTCCACCTGTTGGATTTCTGAAGCACTGACTGTCTCAGCGGATAACACGAACACAAAAAAGAGAAACGTGGAAAATAAGAACAACAATAAGCCGCACACACTAAGCAGCACGGCTGAAATCAATTTTATCTTCAAATCAGCAGAATCGCTCAAAATCACTACTTTCCAGCAACAAACTACAGAATGCCTCGCAATCACAAGCCTCAACTAAAAAAATCAATAACGATTACCTTCCATCGGCTGAGGTCCCTCTGTGAATTCCTGATGGGGGACCAGTATCTCCTCGTCCTCCCGCTGCTTTAAAAAACACACGCTAAGGATACTCCACCTGTTGATTGAGGATCCTCCACCTTTTGATTTTCAGATCGCCTTCTCTCCGCTGCCTCTCCTCCGGCGAGAGACGGGATCCGTTGCTCCCGCAGGCGTAGCCGAGTCGGTATTCGGGTGATGGAGCTGCAGCGGCAGCGGCAGCAAGGGACGGGCTCCGAAGAGGAACGATTTACACACAACGGGGCATCGAGCCCTAGGGCCGCTAAAGTGGTGTAGTTCTTGATTAGTTTAAGTTTAAAAACAAAAGGGAGTCGGTAAAAAATCTTCTATTGAATTATGTTTATCTTCGATGCCATGCTTATCGCTCGCCCTCAGTGCCCCCGCCAATCGATTCCACAGTCAACACGAAAGAGGTAAATCATGAGGAGCGCCCCCGCCAATCGATTCCACAGTCAACACGAAAGAGGTAAATCATGAGGAGCACTTTGTGCCCAACCAAGGGCTAACGCAGCAGGAGGGCAAGCACCCCGAAAAGGCTTGCAGCCCTCGAGGATTGACCCTTGCTCTATTGTGCAACTCTGCTGCTGCGCTAGCTACGAGGCCCTCTCGTGGGGACGAAAAAAGTACCTAATGTAGAACTAAAGACCAAACGAACTACAGTTAATTTATAAGATTTATTTTTCAAAAGGAAGTTGAAAAGGTGGACCATTCACCACTCATATGTTTTTAATTTACCCAAATGGCTGCTAAAACATTTTTATGGAGCCAAATTAGTCACTCCATAATTAGTTAAATCTAAAACTTGAATATCTGATGCCAATTAAAAAAATTAAATGAATTTGTAAAAATTAATTTTTCTCCTTTTTTTTTCAGCCGACTAAAATTTGATGAAATCCACTTTTCTTTCTCTTTTAAATTCTCATAGCCTTAATTTCTATTTCAATTTTATTTTTATGCGCAGAGCTAATTCCAATTCAGTGAATTGATAGCTCGGCTCGTAGCATCCAAACAAAACTAAACTAGGCCATCAGCTGCATTAGATCAGGTTGATAGCTAGTGACGGCTATGTCTCTTTTTGTTTTTTTTTTTTTTCATTTCTATTTAAAAAACAACACAAATGTTCTCTTACGGTATCATTTTAACACTACAATTTGGATCTCATGTATCAACTTGCCGGTATGTTTCAATGCCATCGACAAAGAAGTGGTACTGTAACGGTGTAACCTCCTCCGTTCGGATCCAATATTAAATCCTCTTATCACCCCTGGGAAAAAAAAAATGGCACTGTCACTCTAGTCGCTCTGGTACCTTCTAATTTTATAGTCCCAGGATTAGTTCAGTTGGTAAATACAAAGTGATAATTTTTAAATAGATATTAGTCAATTTTTGTGAAGGTCATAATTTTGGATCACCGATCAACCTTCTCCTTTGTGCTTGTCATATTTGAATTCTTGATTTACCCCTTTTTTAGTAGAGGCAGTTGAGATGGACTACTAATATAATGGTTTCATATATTTTTTTTTCTAATTTTATGATTAAATTGATGTGCACTGAACTGATCTATCCAAACAATCACTTCAAGCTACCGACATAACTTAGGAGTAGATCTTTTATTTCCTAATTCATCTGGTGTCTACTTTTGTTTGTTTTTGAGAGAAGAGAGAGAGATTCATCTAATGTATTGCAAATATTCGGAAAGAAAACTTAACTTACTGTTGGCGTTGCCTATATATGAAAAAGGAGGGCACAAAATCTCAGTGTAATGCAAATTTAGGTAAAAAGAAGAAGAAGAATAAATACATATACATATTAATCAATTTTACTCTTTGCCATTATATTTTCATTATGCCGAGTCAGCTTAAAACAATTCAGCTAGAAATGAGTGGCACCTAGCTGATTAAGAATAGTTCGGCTAAAAAAATAATCATCGAACTAATATGAATTGACTCGACCTAAGAAGGTAAATCGAGCTAAATGGAAACATCTCGATAATAAGAGAAATTACTGAGCCGGTGTGAACTGACTCAGTCCAAAATAAGGAGACGTCGAGCTCATTAGAAACAACTCTCTGAAAGGATAAATTGTCAAATCTATATAAATTGGTTCAGATGGAAGGAGTGACCACCGAGCTGATAGGAAACAGCTCGGTGGAACATAAATTTATCAAGTTAGTATTAAAATGACTCGGTTGAGAGGGAAAAATACACCTAACTTAAGGAAAGTAACGTAGAAAGTGTGGGGTCTATATAAAATGGCTCGGTAAAGAAGGAAAATCCTCATTCTTCACAGAGGGGACTACAATAAAGATTCCCTTTTATAAGTTGTTAGAATTCGGACCTCTAAAACTATTAAAAGGTCATGCCGTCATAACCGAATAAGTATGTTCTATGTCATAACAAGAATTATTTCTCTCACAGTTTAACAAGAAAATTCCACTCTTTGTCACCTGACATTCCCACGATTGGTTCCATAATAGGGGATGCTTCATGTCAGTTATAGAAGGGACATCGTAGGGAAGAAAGGGCGGGGAAAAAAATATTTCATCACTTCTATAAAAGAGGGAGAGAAGGAAGGAGACAGGGCTGGTGATTCAATCATTCTTCATTACTGTTATTATTATTGTATTCTTTTTTTACTTTATCTATTTTTTTCTTGCACAAATAAACTCTAACTTAGGCATAAGATGATCGTTAGTCAGAAACTCAACGACTATATGACTTAACATTAACTTTGACAAAAAAAATTAAAAATCCTTACTGTTAAAGTGTGGAAAGAATTCATCTTCATATCAACTCCGATGACTCAAAATCTAAGCCGGATCAACAGAATGTAACTCCTAGTGCTATAAAAATATTAGAATAAAGATATTTTTGAAAGAAGAAATACCACCCACTATTCTTTTGAATTAAAAAAAGTATAGATATTCTTTTAAAGAAAGCCAGGGGCATTTTTTTTTTAAATTTTTAATCCAAAATTATTTATTTTCATTTATATCTTCACCTTTTTATCCATTTACTTTTACTTTTAGAGGAAAAGGACCCTTTTCTTTTCTTTTCATATTTAATATTGTTTTTCTTTTTAAAAAAATCAAATTAGAGAAAGTAAAATTAAATATCTAGATTTGGTCTATAAAAACGAAGCTCTAACCTTTTCTCCCCGTGACTTCAAACAATATTTTCCATCTTCCTTTTTCATCAAACTACCAAAAGAAGGCTCGGTAATTCCAGCCATGTCTAGCCCTGTTGCTGCAGCTCTCCCTCCGGGTTTCCGCTTCCACCCCACCGACGAGGAGCTCATCCTCCACTACCTCCGCAACCAAGCCGCCTCCCAGCCCTGCCCTGTCTCCATCATCGCCGAGGTCGATATCTACAAGTACGACCCATGGGAACTCCCCGGTAATCTCAGTACCTGCAACTCCTGCAGCTTCGAATCGCTTGCAACAGATTGACGTGCTAATTTTCTTTGCGCTGTGCTGCAGCCAAGGCCATGTTCGGGGAGCAGGAGTGGTACTTCTTCAGCCCCAGGGACCGCAAGTATCCCAACGGAATCCGTCCGAACCGCGCAGCCGCCTCGGGGTTTTGGAAGGCTACCGGCACCGACAAGCCAATTCGGGGAGGCAGCGGGACGGTCGGCGTCAAGAAGGCGCTGGTGTTCTACAAGGGCCGGCCGCCGAAGGGGAGGAAGACCAACTGGATCATGCACGAGTTTCGCCTCACCGACGCCCACTTGAGCAGCTTCAGCCACAAGCCCATGAAATTCAGGACCTCCTCCATGAGGGTAATCTCTCCGTCTCCGATCATGTACATATCACAAGCTTGAAAAAAATTCCGATTGGCTTTGATCTTTTATAGTTGGATGATTGGGTGCTCTGCCGGATTTACAACAAGAATTACAAGCTCGAATCGGCTGCCGCAATGGTAGCCCAAGAGCAAGGATCCTCCCTCTCAATTCCTGATTACTTGGGCGACTACTCGTCGCTGTCCCACCTGTTCGACCATTTGCCTGCGACGCTGCAGAGTTTCGAATCGGCCTTGTTCCTGGGCGGCCAGTGCAGTGTGACTCATCTCTCAGCTGATAATGACGATGCCAACAGAAACGAGGGCCAAGAAGAATCCCTTGTCCCCATGGCTTCCAACTCTTCCACACTTTACCCGCAGATGGTTGACCAGTGCTTCTTGGATCAGCAGATGCTCCTCAACTCTCGGTTTGGATGGCACTGAAGGACGTAGGGTTGGGGGAAGAGTGAAGGAGGAAATGGTGAAGATGCCGACGGGGGAAGAGGTTCTTTTTCATGTGTGATTGGGAATTAATAAAGAAAAGTGGTGGTATTGATGCATGATTTGATTGTTTCCGGAGAAAGCATGAGGGGGAGCTGGTGCACGTGCAACTGCAAGATTTTTTTACTTGGGACAAGCCCAGTTGATCGTTTTAGATAGTGTTGTGTTCTCTCGATGCCACGTGAGTGTGGTATATGACAGGGCGTGTCCTCGTTGTAAATAAATAAATAAATTGAGTAATGTTTCTGAAATTTGTGTTGGCAATGCTGCAATAATAAGCACAGCTTCAGTGGTTCCATACGTGCGTTCACAGGCAGTTGCTTGTTTGATTAGTAAATCCCAAGCAAGGCGAGTGGTACCGAAAAAACATGTCATTATTCAAAAAAGAGAGGTTTACATTGTTGTCTTGGCAATTTAATCAATGGGCACACTTAAATTTAAAATTGTCCAAAAGACATTTTATAATTTTAAAATGTTCAAAAGAAGTACATAATTCTTATTTTACCCCTCTAAATTTTTTTCTTATCTCTCTCTTCTATATATAATTTTTCTCTTTCCTCTTAAATTATTTTTTTTTCAATGAATAAAAACAAACACCAAGGTAATGTTGGTCTCAAAAAATCGGCACTACCTTGGTTCTGGTCTAAAAAACCAACACCAAAGTGGTGCTGGTCTCAAAAGACCAACACCTTGGTGATGAGCTTTTTTTTACCAACATCACTTTGGTGCTGGTCTTAAAAGACCAGCACTGTGCTAGTTTTTTTTACCTGCACCAAATGATTCTGATTATTGGTGTATTAAAATATAATATATTTAAAAAAATAACAAAGAATAACATATTTAAAATCTTGAGTACTGTAAAATTCATAGTGTATGATTGAGTAGTTCGCTAGAGGAGGTGAATAGTGAAAATCTTTTTAGTTTTAAAGTGAAGTTAAAATGCAACAAAAAAGTAAAGTTGCAAACATGAAAATACACAAGTCCTTTTTTACTTGGTTCACAGCCAAATAACTACTAATCCAAGGCCCGTGATACTTGATCACTTTTCGATGGACAATTACTAATAAGTCTCTTTCTCATTAGAGATAAGAGACGCGAGTACAAAAGAATGTAAGGATAGTAACAACCTTACCGTCCTTATCAATTAAGTACAAACAAATCAAATAAAAATGATATCAATAAAAATATTGACGAATAAGAAGTAGGTCAGAGTTGCAGCATGAATAGCTTTTTGAACACGGAAGACAACAACACCAGTACTTGTGAATTGATTATTGGGCTCTCTGATTAAGGTCTCTTTTATAGACTTTTCTAGACACCCATATCCCTTTCCAGGCACCTCCAAATCGGTTCAGATCGATCCTATTCACCTGGTGTTTATCCTGTTTCGGGTGCCCAAAATTGATCTAGTCGCCTAGAAGGCTGATGTGGCTGTTTTTTTGACTTGGTTTGATTGGCTGTGTCTACCCTGTTCTGGTTGACTAGAAGTCTTCCAGTTGCCCAGAATTTTAGTCAATTGGAAACTCATTCGGTCACCTAGAACTTCCTGAAAAATAAGATTTGCACAGTACATCCCTGTAACACAAAGATTAGTACAACAATATACAAAATAAGTATAATCGATAGTCATGCTAGCTATCAGGTCTCGATCTTGAGTTTTCACAAAATTCTAGATTGGACCGATGCCTAATGCTCTCTTTCCAAGAGCGCAGCCTCACACTCTATCCAGTATAAGTTACCTATTGCCAAACCTTAGTCCACCCAACTGTTTGGACCTTTGCTCACCAAATCTCAATTTTAGAACTTTTTGCTAAGCCTTGGTCCTCTGATCGTTTATACTTCTGCCCAATCCTCCCAACTAGGACTCTTTGCCCGGTGTCCACAACCCTCATGATTTCTTCCTAATGTCCTTGATGTTTAGAGACTTCTGCCTAATCTGTCGGACTAGACCTTTCTTGCTTAGCCTCAACTAGGATTTTCCTATAGCTTTCTTGCAATCTCAACTTGCATATTAAAAAACCAAATAACTTAACTTTTATCCCTTTGACAATATTAAAACTCAAGTATGATCATATGGTGCTTCCTGCACCAACAATCTCTCCATTTTTAATTTTTATCAATTTGATAAAAATTAAGTGAAATTACAAGTACAAAGTAGACAAGTGCAAAAATAAATGTAAAATTTGATTATGCACATGAAAAATTTTCAACCTTATATTATGCTTTACTCTTTAACTTAACTTATATATTTATATCTCCCCCTTTGCCAAATATCAAAAAAATGTGTGAAGTTAAAAGCTCTCTCTTAATCAAACAACTTGAGTTAAGTTAAAATGAAAGCTCCCCCTTAGTACAACAAACTTGAATTAAGTTAAAATGAAAGCTCCCCCTAAAAAAACTTGAGTTAAGTTAAAATGAAAGCTCCCCCTTTAATTAACAAGGTCATTTTCTTTTGTAAAAAAATTGTACTAATACTATTTTTAAAAAATAGATATTGAATTAAAAATTCAAACATGAGAGATATAATATAAACTAAATCCAAACATATATCCTTATGTTATATAATAAAAAAATATATATCATCTAAAAAAATATTCTTAAGAAAATATCCAACTTCACTTTTGATATTAATGATATTGTACTTATCATTAAATCTTGGTTGAAGTTAGTCACAAAAGTGATTTTTATTTATTTATACTCCTTGATTCATGTTAATGCATTAAATCTATTGAAAATCAGGAGTAAAGTTCTAACATCTCACACCGATATACATGGCTCAGTA
>JBAMHZ010039205.1:0-18253 GCA_037177395.1 Alpinia galanga
TTGGTATTTCTGGTGGTAGTAGTAAATTAAAGATGGGAGGTACTGTTGATTGGGTGGTTGAACCAAAACCCCCTTCTTGGCGAGTAGTATGACTGCTAAATTGGTTTACTTCCTGAAAAGTTGGTTTAGCATGTGATAGAAAAATAATTTGTGCTAAAGAATCACCTTTATTGATAAGCACTGGGTATGTAGATTGATTAAAGAATAACACCTTGATAGGACCCCTGTAGTCACTATCAATAATTCTAGCACCCACAAGTAAACCTTTATGTAATGCAGCGCCAGATCGGGCCGCAAGTTGTCCATAATACACATGTGGTATTGATAAACCGATGTTGGTATTGACAAGGCTTCGTGTTTGTGGCTGAATGGTAATAGTTTCATCCATAAAAAGATCATAACCGGCTGCTCCAGGGGTTTGTTGTACTGGTAAAATAGCTGTTGAAGAAAACCTTCTGACTTCTATAGGTTCTTCTTGAATAAGTACAGCAATAGTGTGTTGTTGGAGCTCTGCTTCATCATCACTCAGATTAGTGTTATCAATATGTGCTACTGGCAAGTATCTTTGAAAGCTTAAAGAAATTCTGCCATCAAGTAAATTTCGGCTAGTTACTTCCTCAGGTTGCATAGGAATATTGACTTGAGTTGAATAACCCAATCCAGGCCTTGTAACTGCGCCGTTGAATAGCGTCTTCCGGGTAAAGCATTAATACAATGGCTTGTTAAGTAATCAACTACACCGCTTACTTCATATGCAAAGGCTATATTTGGTGTGTTGGAGAGACGCCCAATTAATCCTCTTGTAATAAGAAGATTAGCTTTGCCATTTTGCCAAGTTTGATATCCCCTTGTTAAGATTGTAAGCTGAATGTTCCGAAAGAAATCACCAATAGTTAACATAATATCAGGGATAACATAAATTAATTGTGTTCCTCGGGTCAAATCAACTTCCATAGTTGCTATGATAGACCGATCATCCTGCCATCTATTATCTCTGAAGAAGATTAAGCTTTGCGTACCTTCCTCTTGTCAATCTATTATCTTACTTGTAATACACCAAGGTGGATATACTGAAATCTGCTGCGTTGTAATAGATTAAAGCTTTCCTCTTGGATAAAAGTTCTATCTACTTGACTGTTGTCAAGACATAGGATGGCTTCTTCTGATCGATGCATATAGACTCGATGTTGCGCATCATCTCTTCGGGAGTGATATAAAACTTCGGCTGGAGCAATAGTAGCTCTTTCTCTCATAGAAAGTCTAAGTTGCTCTTGGGGATTAAGATGTTCTTCAATTGTGTGTGGATTAGAAGAGCTGCCCCCAAGAAATCGGCCAATCCGATTGGTTGTTCTTTGCAGATTATGCAGTCGACGGTTGTTGCGTCGATATTCCTGTATCTGGTCTTCAAACTGAAACTATAACTATAAGATCTTAAAATTATCCAAATCAGCATTCCAAAAATATAGTCCCAAGAGTCACTAATAACATGACCACTGATTTAATTTCAGTAAAAAAGCAGCTGAAACATGAATAATATTGCATTACAAAATTAAATACCTTTCCAGAAGTTATCCTTTTGAAAGCAACAACAGAGAGAAGAAATAATTGAGTTGAAATTGACTACAATATTTTCTAATTAGATTACTTTTAAATTTTTATGGAGTATATGCAGCATAACATGGTGTTGTATTCTGCATATGGAAAAGCTTGAACTTTCCAAACTAAAAAGCAGTTGAAAATAACATGTCAGCATTGGTCCTAGCTTCTAATGCTTAGATGCTTGATTGTAGATGTCCATCAGAGCTTATGAATTAACAGTTTTGACATAAGCAATTAATCATTTTTTAGTTTGAAAATGTCTTCTCATGTTTTACAAAATTATTTGGATAGTTTGCACTCTTTACTTCAATAAGGTGATCCATTGGGCAAATTCTGACCAAACTAGTCAATTTCACAGGATTATTAACATAACAATTTAAGAAATGTTCTTCCGAGGTAGAAGAATGCTTTGTAATTATCTTGGCATAGACCTTGTGGTCACATAATGTCTTCCCATTTATGCGGTTACAAGAAACTTTTGACAAAATGATAATTATATGAATTAATCTTAATCATACCTGTTAACAGAATTCCAAAGGATATGATTATTATGATTAACAGAAGCTTTATACTAGGAGTCTCCAACCTAAAGTAAAAAAATAATAAGTAATATTTAGAAGCATATTGAGCATGCGGAGAAGAAAGTGATAAAATGGCATAAATGCTTTCTTTTTATAGGTTAATGAAACCAGGAAGCATTGCTACTCAACTAGATGAAAACTGAGCCATGGCATTGAGCAAGTAAAACCCTAATGACCCGTCAATATAAGTAGTAGATTATAGAGTATTAGTATCAGTTCACATCAACAATGATACAGTGAGACGTAGTAGCATAAAAAGATAATACTTAATTTAATGTTAAATTTCACCATGAAACAAATAATGAGTGAGGAAACAATAAAGAAAAAAGGCAACTGATACAACTTTTAGCTTTTTTGAATACTAATCATAATGTTTTTCTTCTTTATCTGCTATTGGTGCCTGCATGCCTAATACCTTGAAAACATCACCATAGTTAATCTGTTAATGCACTCACTAAAAATGGTGGCATTGAAGATTACTTGTCTGCTGATTGCAGTCAATTATTGAAAAGGAATGGCAGATCTTATGCATGAATAAATACTTGAAATGCATTTTTCTAAGCTTGCTACGCTTTTGATGATTATGAGCCTTCGCTGCCAGAGAAAATTTGATTCTATAAGAAAATAAACTTTTTCTATTTTATGAAAGAAAGGATGAAAGATTACACAATATAACCTATAAAGTATGTACAAAATATTTATAAGAAGATAAGAGAGTGAAATTAAAGAAACAATAGACTAATTTATATAATATAGTAAATGGCTCAAAGCAATTTATAAGCAGAAATCTAAAAGAGCAGGAGCAGAGAAATAAACTATCATTGTGGACGAAATCATTGTTGGTAAGAAATCACTATAGACATGCTAAAAACCTTATCTTTATGTTATCCAACAAAGTGGAGATTGAAACAATGAAATTGGTTATGTGTGGACTCAGCAGATCAAAATGAGAGAAAATTAGCTAAGATGTGATGGACTACTCAAAGACTAACTTACATTCTAACTTAGGCAAGTTGACTCAACTAGGGTTAGATGCATGAAGGAGGGAATCAAGGAAATAAGAAAAGTTAGCAGAATCAAATTTGAGACATACAAATTGTTGCAGTAGTAGTTATATTTCATAAGATTATCTAACAAATGCAGAACATGTAAAGAGTTTAATAAAGGAATATCAATGTTTTAAATTTCTTTAGATGAACCATTTCTCTCATATGCCAACACATAGAGACCTGAGCTGGAGCATTGGCTAATGACCAAAACTGTGTTGAAAAGCATTTGGCAGTCTCGTCAAAGTGAGGAAAGGCTAGTAGCTCACTGAAGCATTGATGATGCCTCAGCGTTTAACAATTGCAAATGACATAACTAGGTAAGTCTTGTTCCTGTTCTATTTCCTCCTTCCTTTTCCTCATCTTCTTCTCCATCTTCCTCCCCTTCTTCTCGAATTGTATCAATCACAATCAGACTAACTCATATTGGTAGCCAACAAATTAAGCACCCAAAATATATCTTAACCACTTGATGACTACATATATACAAAACCCTTCATTGTACATATTGCCAACATATATTAGATAATTGTTTGACATATAAACTATTGACAGGAGACAAAGTACAATAAGATTCAAGGAATCTATGTCAAATGGAGATTAAAATAATTAACAAAAAAGTGTTTATCTATCTAAACCCACTAGCAAGGTTGTGAAGCTTGAGATTGTGCATAGGAAAATTGAGGAGTTCATGAGTTTGAATCATACAATGATAGGATTGTAAGATCTTGCAGGTTAAGATATTTTTTAAAAATTGTATTGGCATTTATACATATATATCTTAACTATATAGTAATAATTTTGAATCATAGTCAAAAAGCAAGTAGCAATTTCTACAAAGTGGCGTAAAAAAGGGATTTTTTTACATAAGAGTTAAAAGGGAATTTCATATGATTAAAGCTCATTCGATGAATGCTAAGATTTAAAACTTTTAAAGTGAAAGCATTTCCATCAAGTCAAGGTTGTCAGGATCAAGGTCCAACTTGGCAATAATGAGAGCATATGGACTCAAACCATAGGCCTATAAGATCACAACCCAATTCTGATTTTCTTAATATAAAAATTGATTTGGCTATTTTTGTCATGCCCCGCTTAGATGAGAAAATCAAACCATTGGCCTATCAAACCAATCGCTAGTCAAAACTTTGAACCCAGGTTAACAGCAACTCACCCATTTAGGCATATAATGTTTCTTAATAAGCCCACAACTTACCATTAAGACTAACCTAGGTTGTCAAAAATCTCCCCTACTTAAGGCATTGCATCCCCGTTAAGGTTCAAATCTAACTCATAGCCAATGATAACCAATAGGTATGTGAGGCCAAATGGTTGCTACACCATCTTGTAGGCAACCTTTTCTAACAACTCATTATGTCTAGGATCAGCCACTCTAATACAAACTATCATAACCCCTAGATGAGACAGCTGAAGTGTGTCATGTTGTAACTATCATTAGGCCTTATAGGCAACCGATTAGGATGATTTTGTGTTACCCTAATTTAGTCCCACCGGTGAATTGCAGGTTTATAAAGAAGTTTTATAAACTTAGATAAGTGGTATATTATTAACTTGGGCTTTAGCACTTTAAGTTGCCAGTTGGTCTTGATAAGTGATAGGCTAGTTTTTTCATTAAGTAAATTGTGAGAATTTTATTGGTATTAAAGTAGGGCCCCCACAATGTATGTATGGTTCAAGGATAAACCAACTAAAGTTGGTGGACTAGTAAGGGGCTATTCTGATAAGGGTGGGGAGGTGAAACAATTCCAGGATATGTGACCTCCCAAGAAGCTCCTCACTTTGGAGTCAGATTCACCATGGGATAAAATTATGAAGACAATAATATGAGATGTTGGCTAAAGTGAATTGTACCTCAATGTTGCTGAATACACGGTGTTTATAATTTTGGAAAGTAGGATTCTATGATCTGTAAGGTCTGAATCACAAACTGGCTACCATGCTTACTAACAACATTTAATACTTAATTTTGTCTGTTCATGCCGTCTTGTCTAAAAATAAATTTTAACACGAACTATTTGGGGCTTGGAGTTCTATAAAAGATATTGAGTTGGACCTTTAGAACTGGAATAGAAATTGTATAATGATTTGTTAAATCTGCCAAAAGACTCAAAATATGATCATGGGAAACAAAGTCACCCAGAGAAAATGCCTAAGATTTGTTGATCTGGATTTTCTTTCCTTTTTTACATATATTATTTGTTACTCATTCAGGATCCTTGTTTGTTATCCAGAGAGTAATTAACCTTTGGGTAATTTGATAACTAATACCGCATATGCATTACCCGTGTAAATTCACTTCCATTTTGCATTTAGGACTAAATTAATAGTTCATTATTTAATTTATCAAGAAACTTGGGTTTCTTAACAAGGAAGACAGATTGTCAGAAACTAATAATAAGATTCTTTTTCAAGAAAATGCATTTTATATGTATCATTGTTGATAAAAGAATAGGAGAAAGGGACATAAAAAAAAATCAAACTATTGACGTAATACAAAAAATTACCTAAATGCAAAAGCAAAAAGGAGAAGAAATATTGGAGAGGTAGATTTACACTGCATGAAATGACAAATAAAGGCAAAAAGTCAGGTGGTCATGCTGCCTGTATGAAAAACCAATAAGCAACAAGTTTCTACTAAAAGCTACAAACCATTGTAGCAAATGTCACTGATATGAAAACAAGAGAAGCATTGCTCAAGTTTATGTCCAGTGCAGTTCCAAGAGCTGTTGGCACAACTGCAAAAAAAAAAGTGTCTGTGTGGTTTAGTGCATGGAATTACTGAAAAAACATGTATGAATTGTGCCCCTTCAAACATACAAGGTAATATAGAACATATTCTATATGTCAAGTGTCTGATGGGCCAAATAAAATATCTAGCTCTAGCTTAGGTTATAATATGCTTGTAATGTGAAATTACAAATATTATATACAATTATTAAAAATATAGTAACTGAGGTTACGCTGATAGTGAATATCAATATTGCAAGGAAGCAAAAGTTAAAATCATAAAATAATAATAATAATTTACATGAAATGTAAAGTTGGATGAAAATATATAGACATGTATTCTCCTGGATGCACATATAAAGTATTATCAATGATATAACAGGAATTTAAGTTGCATCAGTTGATGTGGACATAATATAACCCGGTAGGGGAATCAGGAATGATATAAGGGTCCTACTCAAGAGTCAGCAAATGACTATGAGCTCAACGTGTGAATCAAGGCTAATAATGGACTACCAACTAACATATGCCAAGATGCATGCTACTTCACATCTCCCAACTAGCCTGCCTACTCAGGTAATGCATACTGCTTCAATCCTATTAGTATCTATCCCACGAACTACCAAAGGGTTTAAAGTTTTGGTCTAGAGAACCAACACTTCTACATTGTAGTATTTATGTTTTGTTTGAGCTGCTGTTTTATCCGTCTAGTTTTTTATTGTATAAAAAGAAAATGATTTCAATAAATAAATTTGAGGAATTTCTTAGTTATTCTGGTTAATTCGTTTCTAGACCTCTTTTATTATATTGTCACCAAGTGGGATACCTCTCCTTGTGCAGGAATTATATCCCGGGGTGTGACAATTCTTGTTATGCTGACCAATTTGTTGAATATCCTGGCACACAATGATGACTGACTCCAAATTGGGGGTATCTAAGACATTGACAAATATAACTCTCTCCTAAGACCATTTTTTCCTTCGATATGAAGGATAAGATTAAGATGTAAAACCAAGATAACAACCATCGCTACAAGAAATCCAGGCTATTAGGGTAGTCAAAATGATCCATTGTATGGAGGAAATCAGGTAGTGGCAACCAACAACTTTCTGGTCTTCATCAAAATTCTGTATTTACTGGAAAGTTTACTCATTTAAAATTTAAGCTGCTGGAATAGAACTATTACCAATCATTTTTATGATTTTACTATGATCTTTCACATAGAAGAAACCACAAATTAGGTATGTCATTTCTCCCCCATGTTTTAAAGTTTTGCGAGGCCTTTTTTGGACCAAATAAAAGACGTTTCGCATGAGAGACATCTAATATAGATCTAAATCATTGAGCAACATAAACATTAATTATACTTTGCTCCTCAATAAAAAAGAACCTAGCAGCGCCCTTAAAACACGAAAAAATGTTAGCAAGAAACTTGCCTTTTGAACTAAACCTAAGAAGCTGGTATAAATACCTATCTGGATGCATATTCTAAGTCAGATTGCACCCTTAAATTCCATGTTAACCCATAAAATCATTGACACCTCATATTCTAGATTGAAATTCTTAAGATCATTGCTTGTATATATGACGGCAGTGGGTATAAGTATTACTTCAGTTGCAAATTATAAGAGACAAATGAAAAAACAGTTACCTTTGCTGAAGTAATCTTTCCATGTCATAGTAGTTTCGACATCACCTCCCCTGGACTGTATGCACACAACGATCTTCGATAAAACAGCTTGCAGTGTGAAATGAAAGGTATTCATCAATAATGGCGCTGGAAACTTCCCTAATTTATCCCCTAAAAGTGTCTTATTGTATCTATACCATGGGGAAAAAAGAGAGAGAAAAAAAAAGAACCAAGATTAATAATTAGCAATCGAAATAAGTTATAGCGAGAATTAAGAAAGAGAAGAAACTGAAACGCCTAGACACTTACAATGTCAGGCAAGTACTGAATGTATACCAGACCAAGATATAAAACAATGTCTTTAACACAACGAGCGTGGAAACAGAGCTCTCTGCCGCCCTTTCTAATTCTTCGAGCTTCAGCATCGACTGGCTGGCATGGAGTCCATTCTGCACGTCGAAAGGAACGTACCTTTTGCCATTGGCCAACCCCTCCACCACACCAGCAAGGGCGCTCCTCTGGCGAACGTAAGGAGATACCTGCCTCAACGGCTGCGCCACGGAGTCTCTGTCCAACCCCTCCCCAGGTATTATCAGTGCCACATGATCAACATTCTCTGCCCCTTCTGATGCGCCGCCATCACACGATCCCTCTACCGAAGAGCAGGACCGCTCCTCATTCTCGCCCTGCTCCCCATCTACCTTTGCACCGGATGCTTTGGCCACCCTCTCCGTCACATGATCGCTACTGCCCATCGTGGATTGCTCGATCTCGGATCAGACCAACATGCCGCTGCCGTTCAAAACTCCTCGGATCCAGGAAAGCGGGAACGGGCACGAAACGGCCCCGACGAGATTGGTCATGGGGAATCGAACAGGGAGGAACGTTCGAGGGGAGGCGAGCCTGGATCTGGATCCAGATCCAGCGATGTTCGAGGGGCGAGGAAGACTCGGAAGAAGAAGAAAAGGAGGCGCGATGGCAACGTTGGTTCCGTTTGGGCGTCGCGATCGCGACAAGGAGAAGGAAAATAAAAAACGCAGCGTCGAGGGGGGAGATGCCAGTTTCCTTG
This sequence comes from Alpinia galanga, assembly GCA_037177395.1. NCBI lineage: Eukaryota > Viridiplantae > Streptophyta > Magnoliopsida > Zingiberales > Zingiberaceae > Alpinia > Alpinia galanga. The sequence continues at coordinate 8,671 of JBAMHZ010039205.1, forward strand.
ACCCGTTAGTTGCTGTTACGTCCGTTGCAACGTCCAGGGATTAATTGTTTTTAGTTCGCGTCTAATTTGAGGTTTTAATAACGAACCCAACCTGACCGACTTTCGACACACCTGCGATGTCCGTTACGGCTCTTAGGGTGGTCGTTCGTCGTATATTAATTAATTAATTTATTATTATTTTGTTTAATTTAATTAAATTTCGATTAAAACAAAGACAATCATTTATTCTCTTTAAGGTCTTTTTTTTTAAAAAAAAATTATTTATCTCATGCATTCTCACGCTAAAAAAATTAATTTATTCGAGGGATCGACTCAATTACGACCGTATAAATTTGAATCTATGGCTTAAAGTGTTGATCAAGGTTTTTTTTTCCCCTAGACGAATGGATAATGAATTTTAGTTCAAAGAATCTTTAGAGCTTTGTAGATCAAAATAAAGGGATTTAAAAAAATAAAATTGAAAAAAAAAACCGTATGAGCGAGTAATATACTAAAAGGTACAATCGCGCGGCCGTAAAATCGATCGCTTTTTGATATCGTTCGTCTCTCCCAAAAGGCCAAATCCAAAAGGTACAATTCCACTAAACTCTCTCTCTCCCGTATCCATTTGGCGTAGAAAAGGCGGGAAACGGAGCCTCGGCGCGGGAATTTCATCTTGCTTCCTTCGTCTCCCTTTGCTGGCTGCATACTGCATCTTAGGTTTAGGGCTTTTCTTGCCCGAACGCGATGACGGCTGCCGGAACCCTAGATCTCTTTCCGCAGGTCCAGGCGCTCGTTCTCGACAAGCTTCAAGTGGTAATTCGATGAACAAAGTCTAGCACTTTTGTTTTTCATCGCCAAGATGGCATCTTTTTTCGTGGCGGTGTGTTGATTTAATGCACAAGCGATACAATTGGGGAACTGCTTGTATTATGCGCTTCCCCCAACCCCAACATTTTTTTTAGCTTAATCGAAGAGGCCCATTGCACCTCGCCGAATCGTTAATAAAATGGAGCACGATTTTTTGAGCCTTTTGTGTTAATTATTTTCTCCTTTCTGTCTTATCACCTCACTTAACTTGCATTTTACAAATATAATGGAAATACGGGTCCTTTGATGGATGAAAATTCTGACGACTTCGTTGTAACTTTCGACTCCTGGTGGTTTTTCAGGTTTCCTACAAGTGGCTTAGTCGCAACTTTTTGGTGTCATCAAATGATGCAAAGAGGTATTGGATTCACTGATGTAATATTGGTAGGGACTTTTTATGAGATGGTTAACTGACCGTGTTAGATTCGTTTAGGTTGCTTCAAGAGTTTGTGGAAAAGCATTGTGATGAGTTGGAGGTGATATACACAGTGTCCGGATGGTTGAAGAATGACCCTCAAATCTATTGTGTAAAACTAGCTTCAAAGCATAAACTGCAAGGTTACTTATTATATATGTTGTATGTTTTATTCTTCTTTGTCGTATCTATAACGTTTACTTCCATGTCTGTTTATGATAGTTTTCAATGCGAAAAGTTAATACATAGCCTTTTTCTTTTACATTATTTAATTAATTTTTGGCTTCTTTTCCAATATGTAGCTACTTCATTCTTTCTATTAGAAATTTATCTTTGGATAAAATTATTCCCTTCATTGAGATGTATAACATTTGTAAGGACTTATTTGTTTACCCTTTGAATGTCTTTTTCTATTAATATGTTCTAACGTTTAGAATATATAACAAATTATTAAAATATTTATATTTTCCATGAACATGGAAATTGACTTATCTACTTACAGGTATATCGATGCTAGTAGATGTTTCATGTATGTGCTAACGATTAACAAACAAATATTGATTGTAGTAGAATATTTGCAAATTTCTTATGTATATGAAATGAAACTTAAAGGGTCAAATAAAAAATATCAATGATTTAGTAGGGATATCCATTTACAGTTTATCTCTTTTATAAGATACCTGTATGTGGTATGCTACATTACTTTGTTATTTACTTCAAGTAATTTATTAGTGTATTCTTATTAACATATTGTGATAACTCATCATCATTATAAGGCTATTTCATTGTTCATCTGAGACTAAATAATTAGTGTTGCTTTGGCATCGTTGAACTTTCAAATAGCAAGTCTAAATTGATAAGGCTGCAGAAAACAAATTGTCTTATATTTATTTATTTTTATTCAGTTTTTCCAGTGGTACATTGAATTATGTGGTTTGTCACTTTTGTTCCACTCCCCTGAGACTTAGTCTGGAGATGAACCTTGTATCCTAGATGGTTGGATACAATCGGCTAGGTTGCTTTTTCTATGTCACGACAAATAAGTGATATCTAGGTTAGCCTTTTTAAGTCAAATTTTTTACTTATATTCTCCATAAATATCTAAGGTTCTCTGAGTGTGGCTATTCGTCAATTTCATCAATTTAAGGTTATTTGAAGAAAGTGATCGTGGATAATAACAAATGGGAGCAATAAGAAAGTAATAAATCTAAATCATTTAGTCATCTTATGTTATTATGTTTCTTGTACATTTTTTGTTGGCAGCTAATTTTAACTTTGAACCTCTAACAAATCTTTTCTCTTTCCTTAGAAGACAAATCTTTTTTACTTTTTGATGTCTAAGATAAATTCTTTTCACATCATAAATATCACATTTATAGTATCTAAAGGATAGAATGGTTGAAAAATATATTGGTATAACCTTAATTTAAATGACATTTACCTAGGAAAATAATGAGCAAGCTCTCAGAAGATACATAATTTTTCTAAGCATGTGATGAGAAAATAAAACAATCATTACATCAATACTGATTTCCTGCTTTTATAGTGTCTATTGCTAGTATCTTGTTTCTGTTTGATGATGTCAAGTCATTCTAAGAGGAAGGTTTTCATTCGATGCAGACATCAAATGTATATTTGAAGATAATTACTCAGTTCAGATTTACAGTGTCCAAGCATGCATTCCTAATGATCTTGCAGTTATATGGAATGCTGAATTTGTGCAGTCAGAAGAACTCTTTAGTCGGCCCTCAACTGAAGAGAACTGCTTGAGGGACAACAGGCAGGGCAATCTTTTTTGTCTGCCTTTGTAGATGTGTATTTGTTATGCTTGCTTTGTGATTTCATGTATTTTCTACAGGCCTACTCATCTATATATGTATGTAATATTGCACTTTGTCATCCACATCCTTGGTGCAATTTCTTCTTTGTAGGTTCAGTGCCATTTCAAACCAGGCCGTCAAACGCACCATTGACAGAAATTATGTTGCTGCTGCTGCACCACGGCCCAAGGATGGTATGGGAGAGTTAAAAACTACCAGCTCTATAAAAGTCCAGTCTGTTCAACCTCCCCAGCATGGTATGCCTGAGAAGTCCAGTATTAGAAATGCAATGCAGGCTGCTACAGTGTCAAGTGGTCAAAATGAGATAACTACTCCAGATGCATCCACCAAAGCTAATGAGCCTGATATTGTTAAAGAGGCGATTCATGGTGGTAATTCTAGCAAAAATAAAGGTCAAAATGAGAAGGGTTCGTCAGGGACTACTGGATCACTTGCTAGTCTGTGGACCAATGCTTCAACAAAATCAAAGACTGCTGCTGCTGCGACTGAAATCGCCATTAATGCCCCAAATGCTGATGGTATGTGTTGAATTCCTTTTTTGTTTTTTGTTAGTCTATTTCTATTTAGACATTCAATCTAGTTTATAATTGCTTGTTTATGTTTCAATCTCATTTTTCCATCTCTTCGATGCAATTAGCTTCTGCTGAAGCTCAAATTTGTGCACAAGAAGCCCTGGACGATGGTAGCAGTGAAGATGAGGCGGATACAACAATTTTCAGGCGAGACACAAATGGATCAAGTGGAAGAAAAAGAAGGGTTGTTTTAGATACCTCAGATGATGATGATGAAGATGAAAATGTTGTTAGTCTTGCGCCTCCAGATCTACCTAAAAGCGAGCATGTTGCAAGTTCCTTTCCTATCAATGGGAGCTTTTTGGAGGCAAGAAAATCAAACATTGAAGAGCTGAAGGGGGAGGTATTGAAGGATACACAAGTCATCATGGAAAAGAAAGAACCTATGCCATTATCACATGGCGATAAAAGTGGAAGCATAACTGCAGGAGGAATTTCCTTAAAACCGAAGATCAATTGTCATATTCAAGAAGAAGCTGACTGGAATAAGAAGGATGAGACCCCTCAGTCCACTCCCAGTTCTCCCAAAAGAAGAAAAGTGCTTAAAACTCGAATTGATGATCGAGGGAGAGAAGGTATCCTACCATTTTTTGCTTCTTTATTTTGGCCTGTTTGTAAAATGTTTGTTAGAAGGCAGATGGTAGAATAATTGAGTTATGCTAGTTTGTAAATGTAGAATGCAAAGTTAATGTTCCTTGGAAAGTCATAGGCGTGCGCTGGATCCTATTCTGGTTCTGGCAAATGGAAAAATGCGATTAACAATTCATTCATCCAGAAAGATACTATAGACAGAATAATAAGCCCTATGCTACATAAAGACATTTGAATTTTATTGTTAAACTAGATGACGATTACGAAGTTCTTCACTTAGGTAATATTAGCCATTAATTTCAGTAATAATTACAAGTAAAACATGCTACAGACGGCAATGCTGATTTAATTTTTGGGGCGAAGGCCTTTTCTAGTGAACAACCAGTAGATGAAATTTTCTTATTTTCCAGTTCTGTTATCAATATTACAATTTTTCATTAAATTGTGCATTACTTACCAATCACTTGTTTTGTAAAACTATTGTTTACATGGTTCAGTCTTTGTTCATTTTATAAAATGTCATGAAGACGTGATTATAATTCTTCATTAGTTTTCTGATTATTTCTTCTACTTCTGCATTTCTGCAACATGGCCATCTTCTAATTCTGATGCTTGTTAACAATGATACAGTTACTGAGGTTGTTTGGGAGGGAGAAACTCTAGATAATAAAAAATCTGACAAGGACATATCAACAGGTGATGCTGCAAACAGGTAGCTCAGACTTAACCCTTTATTTTTGGTTCCTACATCTGTTTTTTTAGCTTCATTCAGAAGAAAAGTGTTTCCTATCACATTAGGAATGGAAAACATTGATTATTTTATCATGCATGACTTATAAGAAGAAAACTTTGATGTAAGCTTGTATTTGTCTCAAAGAGCACTTAAGCTAGTGATGCTGGTCTTCTTTCCTGGCATGAATAGTCTCATTGGTTTGGATTTGGATGATTGTTTTGTTAGATATAACTGAATTGTTCATAATCTTATTTTGTTTATCTTGGTTATAACCTTTGTTACTTGGACTTGGCATATACACAAGCCACTCCGGTGTTGACACAAACTAAACAGGTACAAGTATGAGAAAGGTGTTTGAGCAACCAAAGTTGTCTACAACAGAAGAGGAAGAATGAGGCCTAAGAGGAGCTTACCTAGGGCTTTGCTAGTTGCTCATGTTATGCAGCAAGGAAGTTCAATGGTATTGCATGCAGTAGGGGAGTTTGACAGTTATGGGGGGAAGGGTGCATTGTGGTTGCTCTGGATGGGGAGGGAGAAGACTTGTGTTTGGTGGGGGATGAGGTTAGATGGAAGGGCACAGAGAATGAAGTGCAATAGCTAATTAGTATTATATTTGAAAACATTTCAAAAATTCCTTCAAGTCGTTTAGTATCTCCAAAGTGCCCCTCAATTATAACATTGTAAAAAACACCTCACATTGTTATGAATTGATAAAATGCTTCCTAAACTATAACAAAAAATCCATTAATTATTAGGCCTTCTCAAAATGACCCTTAATGTGTACAACATTCTATTATATACTTTATATACTATATAAATTTAACATATAATAACATGCATTATGTTACAACATTTTTTTGTTGTTGACACTTCTCTAATATTATTTCTTTGAGGTTGGAAACTAGGTAAATGATTATTTGGTAAGATTAAACCTCCTTCCCTTTTTCCTCCCTCTTCTTACACTGTTAGTAATGTTCTTCGTCATCTGTGCATTATAGGCGAGCACGGGGAAGTTATTTAATTTTTGTTGAGTTGATTTAGCTGTTATTCTTAATATTTTATTTTTGGTATAATAGTTTCTCTGCATCTGGAGTTGACTTAATAACATAATGGTTTTTTATGCAGACCACCTGTACTTAACAAAGTGCAGGCATCAGGAAAGGTTGCTCCAACTCATCCTGGGGGCAAAAATGCCAGCAAGAAATCTGGGAAAGGTGGTCCGAAAGATGCTAAGCAAGGAAATATTCTGTCGTTCTTCAAGAGGGTTTAGGTCCATCTTTTTTAGGTGAGTATTTCAGCAAACTTGCTTGCATATCCTATTATGGCACCAGCATTAGTGGATAGACTGCTACATGCCTATTGTAGTTCAAGTGAAAAGTTTCTGTTATTGTACTCATATGCATTGTTCTAAAAAGTCGCTTAGGCTGTCGCCTATGCATTTGTGGCAAAGAGTCACTTTGCCTAAGGGCTAAGTGACCCTTTTAAAAAAGTAATTCTCATTGTCTAAGGGTTGCTATTGGTATGCTCTTCATCAGAGTGCATGATCCTTATTTTCCTTATGTCAGATTAGCATAACTAGTAGTTGTATTTATAGTTCTATTAATTATGCTCTTCATCAGAGTGCATGATCCATTTTTCCCCTAATGTCGTCATATGTAACTAGTAGTTGTGCTTATGTTTTATCCACTTAAGATTTTTGACAGATTTTTCCATTTTCAATATGATATTTATTGTTAGTTAACCACTTGACCTAGACGAGAGGGCAACCTCAAAATGATTTGCAAATCTTGAGGGAACTTTTCTCCGAAATAAAATACAAATGAGTGCTGTGCACACAGTTGTTTTTTTTTTTCATGAATGAATATGCTATTGTATATCAAAATGCAACTTAAATTAACTAATGACCTATACTATAATTTATTTAAATAGTGTGCCAGTCTGAAATTCTTAATAATGTATTCTGTAGAAACACTAATAATCCACATGGAACATAACCATCTGTGAGGTACTTAATAGTTAGAAAACCTCTGGTAAACATAACCATCTGTAAACATGAATATTTTTGTGTTGACATTCTTATTTTCAGTAAATAGCTGGTGTGCTCTAAGTCGATGGTAATATTTCCACATCATTGAATCTTCAGTATCCAGTATTAACACAACACGATGATGTGAATGAAGTGGGAAAGTTCATTTATTTGTTTTTTTTTTCCAATGCAGCTTGTATTCTTGCTGCTGATAGGATAACATGTTAGGCAATTCAATTATATTTTTGCTTTTGAATTATATTATCAAAACACTAAGAAGAAAATTGAAGGATCCAAGAAAGCTCATACCCATGTCCTAGATCATCTTTACATTGTTGATTAATTGCTTGCTTATTTTGGTACTCAGAAGTGATAGAAATGCAGATTGAAGATTGCAGTTTCTTATATTACAGGAATTGTTCCAACAAAAGCAATATGAAAAGTTCATCTTCATCTTTGAGGGATTCGAGAAGGCAAGCTTCATTGTATTACCAAGAACTTTGTAGTGCCGGGGACTTGTCTGTCTGTTTCATGCGCTTATCGTGTAGAGAGTTGAGTCCCCAATCGGTTCACTTGTAAACTTATGGTATGATATGCAAATCTAGATTTTTGAATAGCCTATACAGCAGCTTCTTTTGTTTCCTATCTGCTCTGATTCAGTTAAACCACAGCTCATGGAGCACAGCACCATGGCTGCTGAGTGGTGATGCTCCTTTTGAAAATGCCTTTGCCTAGTTAATAGCGTGCGTCTTCCTGTTTCAAGAGATTGGAATGTAAGCCCTGTTGCGGCAAGTTCGGCCTTAAACAAAGGCGATCACTCAGCATCCAAATCACTTGTTTGGCCTGTTGAAAGGAGGAAGTCGACATCAATCTTGGTGCAGAAAGACGACTGGAAGTTTCATCAATAGTTGAGTCCTGATAAGGTATTCAGAATTTCCTTTTGATGTAACATTTACAATGAAGGAAAGGTGGCACAAGCGAGAAAGAAGAGCAAAGAAATTCCCACACGCTTGACTTTGGAGGATGGCCACAGAGACCAGCACAATGGAAGGTTAATCGTTCAAAATCAACGTAACATTTTAAAAAGCGAAGATACGCTTCAAATGTCAACGTAAAAAAACTTTTTACCTGTTCATCATCTTTGCTTGCCTCACTTGCCCTCTAATTCCACAGCTCTTATCAGTTCATCCGATTGACCAGATGCCGAATGATGCACTGAGCAATTGTAAAGTTAGGCGAGTTTGGGGTGGCAACTTGGAGGATGCAGAATGCTGGTTTCTTCTTGCCATCTCCAACCGGATCACAAAGTCAACTAGCTTTATCTCGATCGATCAACTGTTGACTTCAACCATACTTTCTTGCTTCTGGCCGTTTACTTTAGCAGTGGAAGACATTCTAGTTAAGATTAATACGTTTCATAATAGTGATGTCGGCCATTTTTAGCATGGCGGCTGCTGATGGATGATAGTGACTGTTACGTCTTCATCTAGCTTTGCAAGGACAGATAAGTTAGCAAGATGAATAGAATGTAAATGAGTAGAGCCAAAGAAGTGGTGATGCTGAAAGGTATAGCGCCGCAGTACTGTAGTTGATCGTGCATGAACACAAAGAAGCATAAGAAATAATTGCTAGGGGAAGTCTGGCTAAGATCGAGTCGATTGGTGCATAAGATTATCATGAAAACGGAAAGGAAGTACAGCCATGGCCACTCGAGCACTTTTTTCTTATGCGACAATTCTTTTGTAGTTTTTTAGCACGCGATGTCAAGCAGGTTGTCTTCGGGCAACACCTCGATCGGATTCCGTCTACGAGGCACGTTTTTGCCTAGCGATTAGCTTCTGAGTCATCGCTCGCACTCAACCGTCCCGCTATTAAGAATGATTAACTCGGTATTATTATTATTATTATTGATAATTTATTAAGTATTTGGATTTTACTCGTTTAATTTTTAGAGATAGAAACATAATAAAATAATGGAATAGCATTAAAACGTGTATAATGTGGGTTTCTGAGGGAACTCCCTCCGAACTAATTGTCGCTGGGTGCGCACTGCGTGTGCGACAATCGACTCGTGGCCTTTTCCTTCTTAGCATTGTCGGTGTCGGAATTCGGTCTGGCCGGCGCCGCCGACCCTCGGCGCTGGCGGGCTAAAATTTGGCCGGCGCCTGCCGAAAATCGATCGCACCCGCGCATGACACGCCCAAATGAGTTATAGTTTGGCTCCAATGACGACGAATTCCGACGACAAATAGCGGCAGCAGGAGGCGACACGAGCGTGACAGTGGCAGTACGGGTGTAGAGCTCACGCACGCACAGGTTGGGACGCCCAGGCTAACAGATCTCTCTCTCTATATATATATATACTATAGTTTAATCCTTAAACCCTAGGGAATTGAATGATAAATAATGGATATGCTGAAGGATAAGTTGTTCGTTATATATATATATATATATATATATATATATATAACAACAATAACAAACAAGCCTTATCCCACTAGGTGGGGTCGACTATATGGATCCTTCTACGCCATTGAGCTCTATCTCCCACCATAT
>JBAMHZ010039310.1:0-18251 GCA_037177395.1 Alpinia galanga
AAGATTTCCTTATATAAAGTGTTCTTCATATTGTATTTCATTTTATCTTCTTTACACTTGTATTTGATTGCATTCCTTGTACAAGAATAGATTGTAAGGAATTGCTCCACCTCCAGAAGGTTTCCAAGAAGGAGAAAGTGATATTGTGATATTGTTAGGAGCTAGGCCATTGAGTAGAAATCAAGGATTTCAAACCACATAAAATCAAGGTGTTGTGCTTGTGGTGTTTTATTATTTTGTTTATAATTTGTTTTCGCTACATATAATAATCTTGTAGATGAGCACATGAACACAAATCGACGATCGAGCGTCGAATGTTATTCACCCTCCTCTAGCGACGCCAAGGTCCTAGCATTCATCACCCAACCTCAGATGTCTCATACCATCCTTCACTTATCATCAACCTATTATCATATTGTCAAACATTGAAACTCAATTTGAGCCTAACTCGAGCTTGGTCTACCTTAACCTAAGGCCGATTGCACCAATAACTTAGAGTTCACTCCTCTAGGACTTTCCTCTTACCAAGCATCTAGTCTCTTTGGACTTGGTTGAATTTTACACCTATCTAAAGTTCACTCCTTTAGGGTTTCCACACTTGCTAAACATCTAATCCCCTTTTAACCTACCTAGACTTCCCACCTTGTCTGACATCTGGTCACTATTAACCTACTAAGACTTTTATCAACTTTCTAACTCTTAATTAACCTTAACATGCTTACACGGTTAAACATGTTGTCAATCATCAAAATTCCAAACTAAGGTTGATTGCAATAACATTTATGGAAAATTTAAAAGAAAATTTAAAAAAAAAAGCAATATTTGTGTGTGTGTGTGTGTAGGATAGTAAAGATTCTTGTATTTTTGAACCAAAATTACAACTTAAAAAAACCAAAAAATTTCCTTAATATTTCAACACATAGAAACCTAAATTGTTTTATGGAATTGCAAATTCTATAGATATAGAAAAAAAATATGTTTTTAATAAGAATCCAAATATTAATAGGAAATATTTTGATTGTAGAATTCTGCATCTTTACTTGAAAGATACTATTTATGTAAAATCATATTGATATCATCGACTTTACAAATGTACATATTGGTGCCAATACTGATATGGGTCTTTGTTCCTCAAAGAATATATTACAATAGTGTGTGAGCAAGGAAATCTTGAAATTTGAAATACACCACAATTACATCTACAACTTTCTAAATCAATTATATAGGAGGATGCTACAATTTGCACCTCCATTTCTGATAAGCTATATAGAAAAATTGCACACAATCTAGTTTTTTATCTTCATATCTCAATGTTTTTCACAGCAAAAGGAATAAATATTCTTGCTAAATCAGAAACGTCATCCTTATGATTATAAAACCACTGTGCGACCTTCTGCCTAGTGTTACTTATTAGTCTCATATTAGGATTTCTCGAGTATCCTTGAGCAATACATTTAAGCTTTTAGAACAATTTATGGTTAGCATTGAATCCCTTCTACCATAGAAGTGTGCATTTTCCCATTTCACAAAATCTATATTTTGTAACAATCTATAAGCATTTACATGTCTCTCCAACATATTATGCATAATTTAATCATATTGTATAATTACGTTTGCTCTAGCTGCAATCTAAAATAATTCTAATCCAGGCCTATCACGATTATCTGTAACTATATTATAGGACAAGTGATAGCAACGAAAAGAATGGTTATTTAGGAATCACTTCCAAGCCACACTCAACCTCAACAATTGAAAAAACCAATAGGAATAAATTTTCCATTACCATTTACTACGGTGGCCATCAATAGAAACCTATGATACTTGTCACTTAGGTGTCTTGCATCAATTTCAATTAATTTATGAAGAGATGCTTGGAAAACTCTTCCACATGTGCTAAAAGACCAAAACAATGTTAGAATTGATTATCACCATTTGCATTCAATATAACATATGTGTTTGGGTCTCTATATCTTAACTCACATAAAACTCTAAGAAAGTCAAAGTAATCTTTATCGTAATCACCAACCACCTTCTTTTTAACTTTCTCATGTGCATTGTATGCCTTTTGAGATGATAATGGACTCTAAATTATGATTTCTTTGAATCATCCTTGGTCTATAATTATTCAATGATGTAAACTACCTTTCAACTTGAGAAGCTATAAAAGAAGAAGTGCATGCAACGTGATTGACTATTTTTAGGGTAGTACCACATTTGTGAGTCTCTATATATTTTGTAATAGTGAACTCAATACCTCCCCTTGCAACTATTCTCCATTTATAATTTTCATTCTTACAAACTATCTTAACTCTAGTCTTCCTGGAGTCCCTTGTTTTGTATTCAAAATACTTTCTCATTGCATATTTAACAAGTGTATCCTTAAAATCTTCTTTGTATTGTAAAACCTAAAATAAGAATAGATATATACTTGCGTTAGTAATTTTGAAATTTGATAGAGTTAATGGAAACCTATTTATAAAAAGTTCATGAAATATGTTGCCTTTGCATTGGTACAATCTGGAGTTCATTATATATGGATATTCAACTAAAGAAAACTGCTCTTCTTGGTCATTATATTTGTTAATGTTGACATACTCTTCCAATGAATAGTGCATATCATTTTCTAATATTTTTTCCTCGGTGACATCCTTTTAATTTCGTCTTTAATTCTATTATAATTATTTTTTTTATTGAGTCCAAGTATTCTAAAAAATGTCTCCCAATCTTATACTCATATAGTCTAGATTATCCTTAGACCATGAAGCTTATTAATTCAAATTGAATATAATTCCTAGTTTCTTTGTTCACAACAACACTAGAGTCAAATGTAAATGTCATATTGGTAGTACCTATAGTTTCTTTGTTCTTTTGTTTTTCAATAGATCCAATGAAAGAGAGTACTTTATTAGGAATACGATCCATATATTGATCAAGTTACTCAAAACAATTGATACGGCGGCTAAGTACAGAGATCCCCGATCGGATCAGCCCAGCCATTTGATGTCAAGCCGATCGGGAGAAATACGCTTATATGGTTGACCGATCGGCGGCGTGGCATGTGCATGTGCAAGCCTCCCGACCGGGGGCTCGGCAGAGAGACCTCGCCCTCAGCAAGCCCCATTCCCGCGTCTTGGCAGGGCCTCTCATCCGGGCACTGCGGTATCCGGTACGGCCTGACAGCCAAAGAGTCGCAACATGCTTATATCTCTGACAAGGGGCATTTATTACAGAATGTCCCCTCGGTAGGGGGGGCATTTATTACAGAATGTCCCCTCGGTAGGGGAGCATTTATTACGGAATGTCCCCTCGGTAGGGGATCATTAATAAGGACATGGTTCACTTCCCTCCCACCTTTGTCAGGGCCTGACATCCGGACAACTGATTTTCTGAGGTTCTTATATATATAGGAACTCCTGACCGCCAGAAGGGAGGCTTCGCCTTGGTATTCTTCTTCTTCTTCTCCTTCTGCTTCTTCTTGGACACTTTCCCAGCCACTGACACTACATTCCGGCCAAGTCAAGGGCAAATCCACATTCCGGTGACTCATCGCGCTACCAGGTTCACGGTGCAGGATCAGTGTTTAAATTCGTTCTTCGGTCTTGATTTGTACTTAACCCGTTTCCGTCATTTTAGGGCAGATTCTTCAAGTCTAGATGAAACATTTGCTTTGTTGAACTATTAGAGCACAATTTTGATGTTTTCCTAAAAATAACAACTTTATTGTCTGGGGCTATCACTGATACTAAAGTGTGTTGGGAATACAGACCATATAACGATAGAATCAAACCTAGAAAATGTTCTAGGACGGTAACGCTCTCTGTTTAATCAGTTTCTTTACGTAGATGTTGCAATTTAGTTCAGCCTAACTGAGCTATCTCCAGTCATCCCTTTCAAATCATCAGAGTTGAAGCCTTCTCAAAGTGAAGCTACAAATCTCAAAACTAGGTCAAAGCAAAAGAGTTGGTGCCACATACTCTTTACTGAATCCATTTGCATATTCTTAATTTGGTAGTTTTCACTCACTTCAACTTTCTAAATGGACATAAGATCACTTCTTAAAAGTATATCTCATCAGTATTTTTACACACAATAGTAAGCAGATCATTTCCCTTGGAGAGAAAAAAAAGAAAGAAAGAACACAAACACATAAAAGGGTGTTTTTAGGAGTCCCTGGAGTAATGATGTGATGATCTGATCTTCTTCTGTTTAAATGTTTAGGAGGATGCTGTAACATACTGTCAAGAAATTCAAAATTGCCAAAGAGATATGAATCATTATGCCTAGGTGTACAATGGAAACTGAGCTTTTACGTACTTGAGCTTAGTTTATTGAGGAACAAAATTTCCACTCTATTCATCTATTCTTCAATCAGAACAAAATTGAGTGTCCAAACTTGTGTGTTTTTTTTTTTGGGGGGGTCCCTCTTGATTGTTGAAGTCATTTGAATGTTCTATATTTAATGGCTTTATTTCTTCAAGCATGCACTCTGCTGCTCCAGGATCCATTACTGTGGAAGTATCAAAAAAAGTCATTACTGTGATTGTTACACATCTTTCTATCATCTCTATCTTTCTGTGAACATGATTCTTCTTATCAATTCATTTCTTTTTCGTGAATCGTTTACTTATTTATGTTCCCTATACTTTTCTTGTGTAAATGACTTTTAAGTTCATGCTTTAATATTTTTAGTTTTCCATTGATTCTTAGTTGGACTGTCTGCCTCCTGAAATTGCATATAGTTCATAACAATTACCAAGCAGGTGTTTCTTATCATAGAAGATGACTTCTTCATATCGTTGTCTTTCGAGTGGAGGCCAAATCGGTTGGCTAATTGTCAATAGCTATGGGTTTGCATTGCAGGAAGCAGGCACGGATAATCAGAATAGACTGGAGAAGGGTGGCCACCACAAACATGTTTGGGTTTGCATTCATGGTACCGGTAAGCCATTACTGGTAAGAAAGAGCTCTTCTCAAAACTCTCAGACCATGTACCTCTCGTCGAATGCTAACCTAACCTGCTTCACTTTCCATAATTTCCAAAATGTCACTGCTTTCGTTATCCCTTTATGTGTAGGTACGAGTAGTTAGACCATATTGTTAGAGCTGTCAAACAGGTTAACTCGTAGTGGGGCGAGCTAATCTGTCGTAAATTCAACATTTAACGGGTAGAAGTGAACCGACCCACCATTTCAGCGGATTACAAAATTTCCAACCCAACTTAAGGTGGGTTGCAGATTAGGTGGACTGGCCTGCGGGTCACAATTTTACTATATATCAATTTTTTATTATTATTAAATTTGATATATAATCATTTAATTATTTATAGTGCGTAAGAAAGCTATTCAAATATTCTCTCCACTCTTCCAGTAGCATAGGGCGTATTGCATGTTTGGTATTTTGTTCTTCTTCTTTTCTTCGAATCTCTAGCTAGTTGCTTTCTAATAATAAAATTTCTCTCAGTCTTTCTTATCTATCAATCTTAATGAATAAGAATTTTGCCTCACTCTTTGCAATTAGATTTGAGAAGTATGAGAAGCATTTAGAGATTTCTTTCTTAGACATCCATTTTTATTGACCATCATGCTCAAAGACTGTATGTCTTTTCTCAAGTACATAATGACTTTGTTTTGAACTTGACATATTGCACCATTATGTTTCACTTGAAAAATAAACCTTTAATTTTTCCAACCCGTGGGCCAATCCAAGCTCGCCGTGGGTTGATCCGTCTTATAGCCTACAATCCATGTGGATTGATCTGTTTAGACCCATGACGGACTTAGGTTGATAAATTTTAACCCAATCCGGATAAATTATTTGGTAGAGTGGGCTAACATGACGAATCTAATCCAAACTGACAGCTCTACATATCGTCCAATGTCATTATCGACTTCGCCCAACGCGAAAGTTGCTCGCTGCAAAGGTGGTGGCAGATGCACTTCTTTTTGGGTCATGTAGACTTACTGATCTTCTTCTCTTACATCAGTGGCCTCCAGGAAGGATCTAAAACAAGTGAAAGAAGAGGTGAGAAGGGACTTCCTTCCGGCCCTCCCAGTAGACATGGCCATTTGGCCTCTAGTCTAGTCCAGTTTGCAAATTGCCGATACATCCCGGTGAGGCAGCAGCTTCTCTACGCCAGTCTAGTTTACCTGTAGAGCTGCTTCTTCCCCTGGATCGAGCAACAGGGCGATGCCCCCTGTAAGAACTGGTTTGCTTCCAAAAATAATGAGATCACCGTCGTTCTGACCCTGATATTCTTGATTATACAATAATTTAAGAATTGAAAAATAATACGCATGAATACTCACAGATATATGTACAGATAAATGACGTATAAATATTCACAGATAAATTATACAAGATAATTTGTACGCATGAATACTCACAGATAAATTATACGTATGAATACTCACAGATAAATGGCGTACGTATAATACCCAAAAATAATGAATATACACATGAATATTCATAGATAAATTGTCCAGGATAACTTTTCTATATATATATATATGTATATTCCAAGCCATAAGTCTTGGTATGTATATGCTATGATTTTAAAGCTCCAACCCAACTGAAAAAAACAAAGCAATCGAATTATAAAAATACAGCTCGTGACTCTTTTCTTGCCGAACAAGAAGTAAACAAACTCAATTAGTTTTGGAAAGAATAATTTCACATTGAATGTTAAGCATAAAACATTTCAAGAACAAGTGGCACACATGGCATAAAACAGGGGGGAAGAACATTTCATGAACAAAAACTAGTACCGACCACCATGGAATTGGACACAAATTACAGGCGAAACTGGTGAGTGTAATATGAGGTAAAAATATGGCAAACAACAAACAAACTAGGCGAGAAACACAAGTGAATTGGATCTAGCACTCACAACCGGAAGAATTTTGCTGGGTTGCACGCCCAGCCACATCGATTGTATCAGGAAGATATCTGCATTCAGACATTATTCTTGAGAATTCACAACGAAACAAATTACATATGAACAGTTTACGCAAAGTCTAGTAGAAGATAATTCCTACTTGAAACTATTTTAACTAGACAATGAAATAAAAGTTAGATCTTTATGATGCTCGAGTGGAGAAAAATGGGAAAAAAGAGCAGTGATGTAAGGAGAGAAAAAAATACAAAAGAAAGAAAATTATGAAAAACAAAACAAATCTAACACTTCGATTTATTTTTTTTACCATTCGGGCTAATCAAATCTTTTCAATACCTTCCTTCCTACAAATTTTAGACAGAAACAAAAGTGGGGGAAGGCTCCTCTACATCCGTCATGTTTATTCTTCTTCAACCCAAGTAAATTAAAAAAAAAATGACAGTTTTCTTCCTTTCCCTCTATTCTGCCTACTCTTTTTCAGTGCAGGAGCAACAATCTTAATCATATGCTAACAATGTTGTCACATGAATTCGAATCCCCACACATTGAGGGAAAGTACTCCCGCACATATAGGGAATTGCTTACTGCTAGATCAAACAACTATTTGAACATAATGGAAGATGATAAGATTGGTGCTTACATATCTTCCTCAGGTTCATTCTTTAGAGCATTCTTGGCAATACACTGGAAAGCAGCTTCCACGTTGAATCCTTCTTTTGCTGATGTCTCAAAATAGGGGATGTTGCCCTTTGATGCACACCAAGCTTTAGCTTTCTTCTCCGAGACCTGAAAAGTATATAAATGGAATGAGACTTTGTAAAAGGGTAGTAAAAAGTATAGTATGGCTGACAAGGGTTTCATTTCATGACTCTTATGAAATCATGTATCAACATCAAACATTGGATGCAAAATAATTTATTATTGCATTTCATCTATTTGTTTTGTTTCTTAGATCTAACTATTATGCCAAAATTTATTGTCTATCTTGCATTAGAAGGGGAGAATGTCTTACCACACGGCTGTTGCCACCATCAATATCGATCTTGTTACCCAACAATATGAAAGGGAAGTTCTCAGGATCAGATGGACTAGCCTGGAAATGAGATAACCACATGAATGTAACACAACAAGATGTTACATGCCATCCTCTTTTATCTTGCTGCAAACTAATGAAGTGGGCCAAGCATAATTTACCTGAATCAGAAATTCCTCGCGCCAATTATTCAAGTTATCAAATGATTTCATAACATTAACATCGTAGACGAGGACGCAGCAATCGGCTCCACGATAGAAAGCCACACCAAGGCTCTGAAATCTTTCCTGCCCCGCCGTGTCCCAGATCTAATGATTAAAACATCAGTTAGTGAGCTACCAAATAACTGCTTTAAGATAGACAATAGGAATTTAAGGAAAATGATTAATCATAAGTTCTACAAATTTATCAGAACAATAAACATATTTACAATGAAAGTAGTAAACAAGATTACTATTGCTGATTACAAATTGTGTTTATCACAAGTGTATGCATGTGGGTGGTTGATGTTGTGGATCTATTTAGCTATGTGTGCTGATATGCATTTATAGTTGTTGACACTTAACGGGTAGATGACCATGTCAACAAGCATGAAGATATCGGACTATTTTAAGTACCATGTACGAAGATATCACAACAAGAATCCAACATACCAGCATGTCTCCTCAAGCACAGATATGATTAAACTACCAAGCAGGTCATAGAGGATCAACCGATATAGCAACTATATATCCAACAAATCCCAAAAACAAATATGAACCTATATGATATACCAACAGGTATTAATAACAGCTACATTTAAAATCAGAAAACTTCATACTCCTATCTTCTTATTCGAAAACTTAAGGGGAAAAATATCATACATGTAGAGAACTTCAAAAGACTAGTCCTACAACTTAGACGGATCAGGATTATGATTACAAAACATAATTCAACAACCAGCTAACCCCCAAAATTAATGAATTAAGAACATGCTTTCAGGAAATAGAAAAATAATAACAACTTCCAATTTCTTCTACAACCATGCCATCAATAGAATACAAGAAAAAAAATTGTCTCCGTTCCTCAAGAAATCCGATTCATGCTCAGGACCATCAAAAAGAAATATTTGCAGCAATCATGAATTTTACAATATTCTAGAATCAGTGATCATAGGCAAACAAAATCATTATAAGGGTGTAGAGCGGATGCTTATAGGAAGTGCTTAACCTGTAAAGTGAACAATCTGTCATCGATCTGAACTTCTTTGGTCAAGAAATCAGCTCCAATGGTGGCTTTATACTGGTTGCTGAACTTCTTGTTCACATATCTAACCAATTTCACCCGATCCCAAATTATACGCACAAAATAAAATCCTTTTCCTATTCAAAATAAAGATGCGAAAAACAAAAGAGAGAGCGCTTTGAGCGTACTGATTCATCAGAGAAGTCTTCCCAACCCTAACAACGAAAACAATTACAACAACGGAACAAATCAGCGTTAAAAATCGAGAAAGCAAAAAGGGTAAATTTTCATGGCAACTGAGATTCAAGGAAATCTCACCCGCTGTCGCCGAGGATGATGACTTTGAGAAGCATACGCCGACGGGACGCCATGGATTCCAAGGTCGGCGAAGCCGAGAAGAAGGATGAATCCTCGAGGACTTTCGATCAGGGTTTCCTCCCCGATCGCGAGATTGAACCCTAGGAATCTAAATCAAGCGAACGGAAGCTGGAGAAGAGCTGCGACAGCGCATCGACCACTATAAATAACAACCGGCACCGTGATTGGGCAACTTACCATCTTTGACGTGGGTCCGGTTAACCAGCCAATGAAGTGGCGCCTTAGCCCTCGCTTGCCTTTTCTAATTCGACTTAATTTTATTATTTAATAAAATAGATAACCATATTAAAAAAACATAATTAACTAACAACATTATTGATTTGTTTCTTTGTTAAACAAATAAATTAGACCATAAATAAAATATAAAACCTTTTATAAATAACAAGTAGGGCAATGATGCAACAACAACAACACTGCTTGGATTTAAGCATTAGGCCCATTACAATTTTTCGAAATCAAATTCACAACATCGTTCCAACATTGTAACTGCTAAAAGCACAGCAATCTGCTACTTTCTGAAGTAGACAGCTGAACCACAACCTTCAGAGCTATGGGAAGTCATTCATGGCTATTCCAAACTGGTTGGGCGCCGATTGAATTGAGGGAACCTGAAGTTACTTGACTAAAGAAACCCACTCGTTTCGGTCATTCCAGTTCTCTTGTCCAATCGTAGCGTTGCCAATCCTGTGCAAATCTAGCCACTGCCTGCTGTTGTATGTCTGTAGATTCGTGTCTTCGGCGACGATACATGTCTTCCTCTGGGAGATGCAGTAGGCCTCTAACGACGTTCAAACCAAAACCGCTCTCGAAGTTGCTATCTTTGTCGATGACATGAACAAAACCCTTGTCCAGGCCGAATTCGACGTGGAAATACGAAAAATTCTCAGGGATAACTTGCCGAAGATTCCCGCTCGTCGGGATGACCTTTTTCATTTCATGTTGACCCCACTCTTCCTCTGCTTCTTCGAGTGCCTACATTAACATGAATGACATCATAAGAAAATTCAATATCATCGTTAACAAAAGCTATCAAATAAGTAGGGCAATTGTCCACTATAATAACTTAAGCTAAACATTAGGATATGTAATTCTTTTCTTCTCCCTCTAACCTTCTTCACCTCGAATCTAGCCTTCAAGGAAACAACAGAAGTTACCTACTTAGCATGCTACTTGCAGGTTAAGCAGCATTGAAAAAAATGTATATCAGCTAAAGTTTGCAAGAAATCAATTGCTTGCTCAACTTTTAAGGCACAGGTTCTGTTCATTATGATCAAAGTAATCACACAATCTAAGCCTTTATTTGAAATGAACTGATTCTTACTTAGAGAAACCAACTCAGAACCCAACTATAACAGATAATAAGCTTACCGTTCTTATCCTGCAAAAGCAGTTAGCGTCATTATGGAACAGATTTGAAGCAAATTGCACATTCAACTTTCAAAGTCATATTTCTATTTTTTTCCCCATGGAAGTGCAACACATCAAGAAAAATAAGCTTTTGTTCCTAAGCTAACCCTTCTCCAATCAAGACTTTTTTTTTTTGTGTGTAGAATTATGAACTGCAAGAACACTGAGTACAGTTAACTTGGGTTCCACAACACATCAAAGTTGACCTGGAATTTTTAGTTCAACTCTGCACATTCAATTTAATGCAATTAAAACTCCACTGCGAAGATTAACCAGCATCATTGACTTATGAAGGAAGCAGACATGAAATTTTCTAGTTATTATTAGGTCTTCTATGAAATTGTCCAAAATAGTTGGTAAAAAAGAAACCCCGAGCAGATTTGGCTAACGCCATAACATGCAAATGCAACCTTATTAAAAACAAATAAATAGCTAGACATGCATTAGAAAATCTACACAGAAGAGGGAAAACATCAAGTTTGCTAATTGTTGAGTAATCTCTCCTGTTGTTATTATAGCAATTGTTACAAATGTACTAGCCATTTAAAAGGATTTCTAATCCAGAATGTGTCAAGTTCAAAAATTAGCGATAAGAATGGTTACCTTTCTGAAATACATAGGTGCTTGTTCAACACGCTCATAGGGTATAGGAATGCACTCAAGCAAACAGTGGCGCTGCTGCTTTGTCAATCCAACAACAGTTTCAAGAAATAGCACATCCTTGTCTTGACTGGCAAACATCTTCAACAAGCACTTTTTGAAATTACGGATCTCATCCCAAACATTTCTATCTACAGATCTTGTTGCAGCTTCATGCTGTGTATAAGATGGGAAATGTCACAATTTTAGGACTTCAGACTATCAAAGGTCCAACAGGATAAAATGAAATCCAATAAAGGAATAAACAATTTAAGTTGCTGTTTCTGCCAAAACACTAGAATCACTTGATAGCATGATAAATGAAGACACATAAGTTAATATAATTGATAACTACGATAACTAAGATACAAATGAAATTACAACACGAAAACGTAAGTTTTGAAATAGTAAAAGGGTATGTGAAGTGTCTTAACTGCAATGACAAAATTTGGCAATATGATAACTGTAGGTCAAATACATAAAAACAGAATTCAGAAAGAGTAAGAGGGTAAAGTGTCCAACCTGCATTGGCAAAATGCAGCAATGCCCTTCAACAATAGGTTGTCGCTGAGGTAGCATCAAGTAAGTAAAATTGGCAATTGACACAACAAGATGTTTTGGTCTTGATGGGTTTTCAAAACAAAATTGACAGCGCTCTTGTTGAGTTAATAGTCGTCTTGAAAAATTTCTGTCCTCAGCCACATCCTTTTTCTTTTTATTATTTTTTTTGCTAGGAGCAACATCAAAACCATACTCGTCGTCTTCACCCAAGCTGTATTGTTTGTTCTGCACTATTGTCCGTGCAAGATGTAAATCAGCATCATCTTCTCTCTTCTTGTGTTCCCTAGATGTTTGCTTCATTACATATCTGAAAAGAGAGAAACAAAAAAAAGGTCAGTGACAAATGAAATTTTACTCCAAATGTCAGAGAAACTTATTGATATGTGAAAAGTAAAGAATTCAAAAGCCTCTAAACTGGATTCCTTGATCAGCCTCCATTCTTCTAAAAGCTTGAAAAATGATGAAATTCTATGTAAGAAATCTACTATGACTAAATTCAGTTCGTTTGTCAATCTCTACTAGTAATAATACAAGCAGGTATTGGAAACTTAATACAAAGTTGCAAGCATCCACTAGTTCAGAAGTATCTAAAAATAGAAGAGGAAGATGGAAGGCATAAGTTTGCAAAGCCAAAGGAGGAGAATATTAAAGGCAAGGAAGCTCATTTCCCAAACCCACTAATGTGGAGTACAACACCTGCCAACACAAGGAGATGCACTTGATTTTGATATGGTGTCAAAAGTAGGACCATGCAATCGCATATTTTAAGCTCACAAATTGAAATGATAAGCAAATAACAGCAAAACTATTTAATTAGTTTTTCTCTTTCTTATGTATTCATTTTACAAAGAATGCAATCGGTATATTATAACCCGTACCTGTCTTTGCTTCCATGTGTTTCCACTCTAAGTGCCTTAGCATCAGCATCTGCTTTCTCAACCATAGCTTCCATCTCTTTCTGGTAACATAACATTTCTAGTTAAACAAGAAAGGGTGCAATTTCTTCAAGAAAATTAGCAGCTAAAATGTTGTCATGAGCGTTTAATCCATCTCTCTCTTTTTTGGGAAAAAAACTCTATTATTTTGATTACACACAGTAAATGCAAGTACTTATATTGCCTAAATTATTTAGAATTTGTATACCCATGCTGAACAGGCCAGTTCAATCGGCTAAATCTGGACCAGAGGTCAAACATTTCAGGTTTATTAGTGCTGAGCACCTATAAACCAGATTTTGAGCTGGTTAAACTGGATAAACCGCTCAGAGGGGCTCTAGGCACTAGTCCAGTCTTTAGAACAATGGTTTCAGGTGTAAGAAAAGAAACAACCAGCCAATTCTGCTGGCAATAACTAAATCATAAAATGACCATCCCACTGGACTTGCTCACAGATATAACAGGTAAAAGGGCTGCCCGATGCATGAAGTTCCCATCAATACGGGACAGCGGGGAAGGGTATTTCCCCGATTTGAACCCATGACCTTAAGGTCATATGGCAAAATTGAAATAAACTCTTAAATTTAACAGAAAATTGGGGGATAGTTTCTGATGCATAATGTGAAAAATGAAGAACTGTAAGACAGACTGTCAAAGGGGGGAAAAAAGAGTTTTGTTAGTAGATTGCTGTTGATGTATTAATTTCAAGTTTTCCATTGCCAGAACTACAATTTTGACAGGAATTAAATCAAAGTAAAGTCTCACCGCCAATTTCTCAGCCTCCTCATGCTTTCCTTTCATACGAAGCTGTAAAATTTTTGCTGCCAGTTGGTTTGCACTCAGCACTGGTGTCTGTGGCTGTAAGAGTTTTTCTTCATAAGCTTCACCTTTTGAAGACTGCAATCTATTCTCCACTTGATTAGTTGCCCTTGGATTTGGATTGGGGACATTTGTAGAAACATCATCAGATTTATTTTGAAGCTGAGAAATTTTCTCCATAAAGCTTCCATCATTTGCAAATTTATTTAAGCCAGATATGGCTGCAAATATTATGGATTTGTCCTCCACTGACATATCAGAACTTCTACTCTTTTTCCAGGACAAATTATCATGTTTAGGCTTTCTCATTTCAGGATTTCGTGAAGAAATATCAGATGGAACTGGTTCAGGAAATTCACTTGAACCTTTCTTTCGGTCTCTTATAGCATGCAAATGAGCACGAGTATGGGCTGCCTTTGAAGCTGCCACGGAGGCAGTCAATTGGCCCAATGAACCCCATCGTTCTTCAACAACCTTGATGAAAAGGCAAAACCTTGAATTCACAAATGTACATATTGATCATGCAAGAAGTATATATACCTACCTCATCAAGCTTTCGTCCTTCACGTGCTGCCTGCTCTTTTGCACGCTTTAAGGATTTCAGCCTCCAGCTTGCTCCCCCATCACCAACAGCTGAAGAAGATGGTTTGCCACCAATATCTGAAATCATTGAATCATCTGGATACCCACTTCCATTATCTTTCAGATAGGGATTCAATTCCCTTGGGTGCATTCTCTGCACCTGTAAGTCCAGAGCAATGAAAGACTAATTTATCCATAATCATCAAATAGTGCTAAACAAGATATAAGATTTATTAATTTATTATGATTGACACAGTTAATATATATATTCTGTTAATTATTTTATCAATAATATGTTAATAATACTTATTGTTCATAATTATGATATACAATTAAAATTTACATCAGTTAAGTTAATGTAAGAAGAAATATTAAACCCTTGCGAAAGAAGGGCATTAGACTAGTTCAAAATATTTTCAAAAGTATAACTGAAATCACCTCAACGGCTTCATGATCTTCAGTTTCTTCCTTCTCATGTGCATGACTATTCTCTATCATCTTATCTGTGGGTCTCAGCATCCAATCCAACCCCAATTCCTTCCTTACAATCTCTTCATTGTTCTGATGAAATAGGTCTCTATCACCATCATTGTCAGAAACACCCTCTGCTGAGCAACAATAAAGCAATCAAAGAAAATTCAATACATCGATTAAGTCCATAAATCTACTTCTCAACAACTACATAAACCCATTTTTTTAAATAATAAATAAGTTTAAGTAAAAGGACAAAGAAGTTCTAGAACTGATTACTATATCTTTTTTCCTTCCGCTTATTTTTCACTTCTCTACTTCTCTTTCTTTGTTTTCGCTTTAGCTTGCCTTTCCTCTCATTCTCTTCAGACGATGATGAATAATCATCCGATGATTCATGTCTTCTCTTCCTTATGTCTCTCCTCTTGATCTTATTGTCTCCAGATTCATCTGAATCCGAATTAGATTTTTCCTATTGGAAGATAGATACTTCATACTTCAAACAAACCCATATTCGAGAAGAATAGAAATGATAAGAATAAGGCAAGGAAGTTACTGAAAGGAGCTTCTCTCTAGGAATGATTTTGATTCCAGAAAACATTGTCTTGCGCTCCTTCAGTGCTGTGAATGAACCAATCACGAATCAGAAAACTATGCAAGGTTTAAACTGTACTCAATTAAGGGGCAAAGAAATGCTCCCTGACAATCTAGTCTATGGCACAAAAAAAAAACAATCTTATCAGTTGAACATCAAGTTCAAGTCCAAATCTCTACGAAAATAACGTCAAACTAACTAGAAATAAAATGTTGGAAAAAACAATTTAAGCCAAGGTATATAGTCATCCACATAGCACGAGTCATGCGCCCAACAATGGAAGGAAATAAAAACCCCAAAGTCGGAATAATGATGTCACGGTGTAACTCTTACAAAACATATATACAAAAACACGGAGGCACGGCGAGAACAGATGAGATAGGAAACGGAAGGAGAGAAAGGAGAAGAGGGATGCAGCAACCCCGACAATCTGAGAGAGAGAGAGAGAGAGAGAGGGGGGGGGGTGGAGAAACTAAAAATCGAGAGAGAAAGGAAGATAGGGGAGGAGGAGTACCGGAGATGCGATGCGGGCGGCGGTGGCAATAGGCGTCGACCAGGAGGCGGGCGTGTGAGGCAGCGGCGAGCTTCCCGTGCTGCCGGCAGAGAGAATCGGGAAGGGATTGGAGGAAGTAAAGAGCCGGTCGAAGAACCAATTCCTAACCTATACCTAATCGATTCATCAAAATAAATGTAAATCAAGCTCAATTTAAACCGACCTAATTTTAAATCGGGCTTTCACTATATCTTTAAATTTTAAAATATCAATTTAATTTAAATCCACTCTCATTCCATCTTTAAAAAATATTTTAAAACATCAAAAATAAATAAATAAAAATAAACAATTTATAGGTAGAAAAATCAAAAAGTAACTTTAATTGTTGATATTGTTAAAAAATATTCAAAATTTACCAAACAATTTTAGCTAAAATTTCACCACTTTTATATTTAAATTTCATTTGGGTCGGCACGTGCGTAGGAAGTGACGCTCACTGCGTCGTTGACATATATGTGCATAAATATTTTATATTTATGTTTTTTTATAAATTTTTTTATTATCCACGTGTCGTTCACGTGGATGCCATGTTGATGGCGTCAGCTCTAAAATTATGTAAATATAGTGACAAAAAATATAGACAATTAAAAAAAAGTGACTCTAATTATCTATAATCCTCTTCTTTTAAAAATTATTAAAATGCTATTTTATATAAAATTAGATATTTTGAAATTTTTTTGTATTTTTTTCACCTTATAGTGGTTTTATAGATAATTAAGGACATTTTGTTTTATTTTTTAAACCAAATATATACACGTAATTTAATTAAATAAATAATTAGAAAAAGCGTGTTTCCACCAATCGCTTTTTTAACTGCCCCCGATCATCTCTCTCTCTCTCTCTCATCAGTCGCCGTCTTCCTGGAGCTCGTTAATGGCGGATCTCTAGACCAGGTTTGGCTTTCTCGTTAATATCGTATCTGAATATTCTATCTCTGCGTCTTGCGGGATTTGCTCTGATCTCACATGGCGTCTGACTTGGATTTCTCTCTGACGCTCTTTCATTTTTTATCGCCATGCTCCGCATAAATCGGTTCTCTCTCTCTCTCTCCCCCCCTCTCTCTCTCATCAGTGGCTTCGTTGGCGTTCGCGGTTCGGTGAGTAAATGGTTTTGCATTGAATGTCGCCACCGCTGGTTTGAGTTTCGAGCCGAAACCCTGGTAGGGCGGTGCACCCGGTGCTTTCGTCGCCGCCACGCCTTCGCTTCGGCTTCGCTACCACCTACCCTCTTTCTTAATGGCTACGGTGTCTTCTTCTCCCTTCCTGCTGCATTCTCATGTCGTTCGCACGAGTTTGTAGTTCAGTTTGCTCAACGACATGGGGAGAAATTTGAGGGTTTTGTGAATTGGATCGATCGAACACTGTGCTGGAGGAAATGGGGGAAGGATCACTGTGATTTGCAGTTAAAGCTTGCTTCTTTTGCATTGTTTGGGTTTTTTTTATGGTTAATTTGTGGTTTTGCAAAAGCAAATTGCAGAAAACTCGAGGTTTTCATAGCGCGACCGAGGATCTATCTCAGTCTTCGGCACGAAATGGGTGGGAAGACAATGTTCTTCGTGGTGTTTGCTGTCTGGTTATCGACCTTCGCCGCCGGATCCAATGCTGGCAGTCTGGTGGAGGACAGACAGGCGTTGCTTGATTTCGTCGCCGCCATCCCCAACAGCGGCGGCCTCAATTGGAGCCTGGTCATCTCCGTCTGCAGTGGCTGGAAAGGCATCACCTGCAACCCTGACGGCTCCCGCATCATCGCCGTCCGCCTTCCGGGGATCGGCTTCAGTGGCCCGGTCCCGCCCAACACTCTCAGCCGCCTCTCTGACCTCCAGATCCTGAGCCTCCATTCCAACAACATCTCCGGCCGCTTTCCTGTGGACTTCGGCAACCTGACCGCCCTCACCGAGCTCCACCTCCAGCTCAACAACTTCTTCGGCCCTCTGCCGTCAGATTTCTCGCCATTGGAGAATCTGACCACGCTGGATCTCTCCTTCAATGAGTTCAACGGGATCATCCCTGCTACCATCTCCAATCTCACTAATCTTGCTGCTCTCAACCTCTCTAACAACTCCTTCTCGGGTCCAATTCCAGATCTTGAGCTCCCAAACCTCCTCTTTCTCAATCTCTCCAATAATCATCTTACTGGTACAATTCCCCAATCCCTCCAAAGGT
>JBAMHZ010039630.1:0-18219 GCA_037177395.1 Alpinia galanga
AAGTTACTGTCATATGATCTTGAGGTCATGAGTTCGAGTCGCAAAAATCGTCTCTTGCAATGCAGGATTATCCTGCCGTGTACAATAATTCAATGTGTCCAACTTTTTCCCGAGGTCTCGTATTGGTAGGAGCTTCGTGCACTAGGCTACCATTTTTAATCCCGCCAATGTTGATCCTAAGCCCAGATGAAAAGAGTAGGGATTGCATTAGGTTACTAGCTAGTATTGAATTCAAGCAAATGTTCAATGAATAAATTCATCAAACTATTATGCTAATGCTAGGTCCTTCTCGAGAAGGAATACGTTGCACAATCCGACTGTAATGTCTCGACAAAAACCACTATATCTCCATAAGAACTTGGGTATAGTATTAAATATGTAAGAGTTCTCACACCATAGATTGCATACAATAACAATAACAACCAAGCCTTATCCCACTAAGTGGGGTCAATTATATAGATTCACATCATAGATTAGATAAGAACAAATATTATAGGAAAATTTATTATCTAAGATTTAGAACATAGAATATAGAAACAATAGAGGCAGTAGATATAATGATTAGGAGAAGCATTAATGTTTTGTATTTACAAGAGAGAAATTAGATAGAAGAGAAGGCAAAGGTGATAGAAAATTCGAGTTTTAAGTTATGGTACACAATAAAAAGTAAAATAAGAAATAGAATAGGTATTGTTGTAAATAGTTCGCTAAAAGATGAAATAGTAGAGTAGTCAGAAAGAGGGATAAAATTATAACTCTCAAAATAGTTGTGGCAAAATAAACTATTGATATAATTAGCATATATGCACCCCAAATAAGATTAGATAAAGATATCAAATCTAGATTTAGGGAAGACCTAGATAAGCATATTATATGCTCATAGTGTTCGAACTACTAGTGATGTTGGGTCATCCACTGGGATCCATTTGTGCTTTTCGAATTTGCTCTGGTAGCCAGTAAGAAACTCTCATGGGATTGGATCGGCCGCCTTTAGGATTAGTTAGATTGTAAAACTTGGAATTCTGAATTATAAAAGAAAAGGAATACCTAGATGAGGTATTACAAAACATTCCACCAAATGAAATGATTTTAATATGAGGCGATCTAAATGAGTATGTCGAAGTAAAAAAATGAAGAATATAAGAGGGTACATGGAGATTATGAGTTTGGAACTAGAAATGAAAAAGACAAAATTATATTAAATTTTATGATAACATATAATCTTATACTAGTTAATACGTTTTTTTTTAAGAAAAGAAGAATACTTTCTGGTGCAATCGGCCCAGGTCACGATTAATCATATTTGAGTTAAGCTTGAGTTGAGTTTGATGTTTGACAACTTATGTTAACAACATGAGGTTGGTCAACATGTTTGATAATATAATTTGACTATATGTATCAAAGGAGAAAATCTAGCATGTAGTGGCATTTTGAAAAATAAAGTATGGATACTTGGCAAGTAAAGCCCACCATGGAATTGGCAAAGGGAAAAATTCAAGGGTGGAGTCTTGGCAAAGGAAAGTCCAAGTTGCGACTTGACAAAGGAAAAGTCAAACGGTGAAGTTTTGATAAAAGAAAAGTCTAAGGATATAGTCTTGACAGACGTAAGTTCAAATGTGTAGTCTTGGCGGTCTAAAAGTCCAAGTGTGTAGTCTTGACAGACTTAAATCCAAGTGTGTAGTTTTGGCGGTCTAAGAGTCCAAGTGTGTAGTCTTGGAGGCCTAAAAGTTTAAGAACATGATTCTTGGCGGTGGACATTCGATAGCACGACTAGATCGATGAAAATACTTGAAGGCTAGTGTATGAAGACGTAAGGCTGATGGAAGTGGTTTGAAAACTGAGGTGTAGGTTAAGGAGAATTATAAGTACGAAAGGATCACATTTGAGAGTGTAAATCTCAGATTTAAAATTTACGAGTTGACTGATGAAGACTAGTTGAGTTGGATTCGATTGGTGCTTATGTTTGGGTTTGTAATGCTCGAGCAGTCAATTGATAAGTATCAGTCAATTAATAATAAATATCAGTCGATTAATAAATTATGAACAAAGTATAAAAGTTTTAGTAATTAACTGCTCAATTAACTAAGTGTGCCACGGGTGACTGGGTGTGCGACAAAGGCGGTATTCCAACGTCCAAAAAGGACGGCGTCACAGTGGATAAGCCACAGAGACGGCACCAGAAAACCGTATTCTGATCGGCACTGTCCACGTGTAATACACGTCAAGATCCCAGCTCCGTATGACAATTATATGCGGACGCTTGTAGAACGCAGGGAACCAAAGCGCTCACCAAGGAAAGCCAGCTCAGTTGGACTACCGCCAAGACCAGGAGGAGGGAGAGAGAGTGAGAGAGTGCGATATAGAGAGAGAAGCTTCAGCGAATGCCTTTCTGTAAGACGGAGGCGGCGAAGACGAAGCAGAGCCGGGTGGGAAACTGACGTCCAGAACCGGAAGGGAGCCGCGCCAATCTAGGGTTTGCATCGGCCGCTGGATTTTGATTTCTTGAATCGGAAGTGGACGAGGTGAGCTTGTTCATCCTTGCCGATCGATTTTTTTTTTTTTCTTGATGAGATGGTTGTCGGTGCGATGCCGTTCGGCGTTTCATTTTCTTGGATTGCTCGTTCATTTTCTTTCTTCAAAACTTTTTCTAATCCTCGCTAGGTCTTTTAATCCACGCTTGTCGGATTCACCCTTTTCATATTCTCTCTCTCGCTCCCCTCGTTTGGTTTACGAACTGTGTATTCGGTACTTCGTAGTGTAGTTTTAGCATTACCTCAAAAATTTTCTGTTTATTAGGAAAGGATAAGAAGAAAATAGGACCAGAATTTTACTCTGGGAGTGTAGTTTTAGTTTCATAAATAGTTTTCTGATTGATCTGTTTACTAGTGGACTGTAATACCTTTTATTACACAACATTGATCGAAGTCTTGTGTCATCTCACTGTTTGGTTTGCGATCATGTTCAACTAGCGAATATGGCAAGAGTTGAAGCCCATCGATGAGTGGAGACTATACTCTAGTCTCCCTCTCAAACTGAAGGTGCTGCAACTAGCATCTTCAGTTTGCATTCAACACATGAAGTAATTTTAGACGCCTTAGAAATTGTTGTAGTTATAGAAGTCAGATGAAGTGCATGTTTGGCCCGAAAGATGATCTATTGAAAATCTTCAAGATTACACAGTATTATGAGATAATTGCTACACTAATGCAACACTTTTGAATTACTTGTTTTCTTCAATGGTTTATCTGCATGTTTTTGCAGCATTATTGAAATAACTAAGAGTCGTTTGATGAAGTGATTGATAATATATGATGCATCAGTTTGAGAGGTACATTGACAGTGGAAGATTCTGATCTCCAGTTCAATGTGTCTAATCTCTGAAGATAGTCATGAGATAGCCAATAACAGCAGGTTGAAGTTGAAATATGCTGATGAAAGACCACCATGAAGACACAAATCAATTTGGGAAACACTGATGAAGATGGAGTAATGAGTGCTGTATGCCGTGAAAAGAGAGGGAAAAGTAACAGCTGGACCGAATTACCTGAACTTATCAAACCTAGAGATTGCGATTATGGCTCCAATATAACTTCTTCCTTTTTCTTAATAGTTTCTTTTCATTTGCTCCGTTTCCATCAACCATAATTTTCCTTCTAACTACGGTTGCTTTTGATTTGCCTCCTTTTCATCAACTAACCTATTAGTACTGTAGTTCATCATCTGCCATTATATGCATAAGAACCCATTGATGATGTGATCACTTAGATGTCATAAAAGATGAAAGTAAAAGTTGGTGTCTTAGTAGCAAACAGTATGCCCTCTCTATGATGATCTCCAATGCATGTAGATCTGTGCAGATCTTGTGATATTCTTTGAGAAGCTGTAAATGAAGGAGGATGATTGCCTTGCCGGTTTAGTCAAAACACAACTAAGAACAATAGCTGGTGATGGCCTAGGTTGGAGAGGTTCTGTTGCCAGAGTCAAATGCAAAATCTAGGAAGTTTGTCTTTCCCCTTCATTAACTCACAACAATAGTACAATAGAGAGGGATCTTCTCCCAGGTTGGAGGTGGGCATTGATGCCTCTACAAATAACATTGACAAGAACCTGGTTCAACAGGAAGTTATGGAGTTCATCACCCTTCATGATTGCACGGGTTTCTTTTTAAGCAGATTTGGTTCTTTGCAGTGACACCAAGGCTGGATCTACTTGAGCAAATCAAAGAACTGGCAGTCATAGGGATCAACAGAATCAATTTAGATATGCAAATCAACATCAGGGAGAAGATCAGCATGGGAGTCCAAAGAGGAGAGCAGGGACACACACAAAGGCGGTGGTAGACTCAACGAGAGGATGAATTGCCAAATCTATTAGCAGGGTCTTGAAGTGAGATTCGAGAAAGGGAGAGCAAGAAGCTTTTGAAGTGACCTCTCCTCAATGCAAATTCTTATGATGACTAGATTAGGATCAAAGTGTATTTGATATGATAATTCAATGGACACTTTTATTTTATAGAGGTGATAATATAATAGAAAAGGAAATCTGTAGAATTTGTTTGTTGTCTTTGAACATGCCATATCATCTCAATCTATTTCTTCTTATTTTATTATCCATTAGGTTTGTACCACGCGTAGTTTCAAATATTTGTTTTTTACTTCTATTTCTTAGTAACTCTACCCACTCGTTTTAGCATTCTCATTGCCACTACATTAACTTTTGTATGTGTTGTTTCCTAACAGCTAACAACATACTGATCCTTTAAAGTATGTCGATGATATTGTTAATTTCTCCTTTGTCAAAGGGGTACACAATGACCACATTAGACTGATTAAAGTTGAAGGTGTTCAAGGTAGATAGATACTAAATTTACTTTTCACAACTAAAACATTTAAAATATCTAGATATTCTTAGCATACAAAATCACTTAAGAGTTCAACGATGGGAAGAATATAAGGCTGATTCAAATAGTTGGGACTTAGGACTTGTTAGCAAAACATCAAATACATAGAAGAATCTTGTCATGATCTTCAGTAATTTAGGACTTAAGACTAGTTCCCAGCATTTTGAATATGACTTCAATGAACTTTTTTCAGCACTTTAATATGACTTCAATGAACTTTTTTCAGTAATTTAGGACTTAAGACCATACTTCTATTCCTGTCTACATAACTTTGCTAAATATTACCAGTTCTCCATAACTTTCTGTGGTTTTTCTCGAGGAAGTCATTTGAAAATTCTACAGTGTTGTAGTCCTCTTATATGTATGTGTGTGTGTATTTATTTATGAAAAAGGTTTTTGAGTGTACTAAGCATTCACCTACTTAGTTTTCATTTAGTTACAGGTAGTATTTAAAAAACACCAAGAGTTTTAAGCAGTCCTGAAACAAATCTGCTAAGTTATTACAATACTTGTCATGGAGTATCAGAGAAGTTGTGAGCACTACTCAGCAATTTAGGAGCTCACATAACTTGGATAGTCTTTAGATGTGCTCCAAGGAAGTTGATACTGGGACCCAAACTCTCCAGAGACAAAAGCAACTTGGACCAAATCTGCACAAACCCTGGCATATCAGAACTGAACACCATCAAGCATCAAAAAATCACTAGATGCTATGAAGCCTTGCTTGAATGGAGTTGACCACTTTTCATTTCTTTGTCCAGATGCCCAGCAGCATCTGTCCATGCTCTAGTCGACGATCAGCTCATTCATCAGAAAAGGAGCAGAGCACACAGTGCCATCCTGCTTGAACACATGGACGGTTAAAGAAAATGTGACCTGATATTCTTCAATCTGCCTAATGCATGACACAAGAATTCCCCAAGTGTTACTCCCTTTCTTCTGAGTATGCCCTTAGTCTGCCACACAAAGACTTTAACCTTATTCCAGAGATCCACCAAGCTCCTGTATGCATCAAGAACTGATATGGTCTGGAAATAGAAGAATTTCCTACCAATTACCTCCAACTAGCTTCAACAAATTACCCCAGGTCCAAACTTCTCACCATTCCACATAGGGACAGCAGTTGTTGATAAGGAATAGACCTGCTGAATGTGAGTCCCAGCTATATTCCTTATGAGAAACAAAGGCTTGCTTGTATTTTCAATCTTGTGGTGTGAGTGTGAAACATCTTTACTGTTCTAACTTAGCTCAAGAGACATACTTTATTTAGATGATAGAACAACATTTAGATTTTGAACCACTAAATAACTTACTGATGCTTTTTGAAGACTGTAAAATTTTCATTTGATTAGTGTGATCCACTTTGTAGTTATATTTACTTGTCTATATATTGCTCAGAAACATTTCTATCAATTCACCATATATGGAAGCGAACAATTGATAGGTTGAGTCTGCTAGTGAGCAGAGGATGCATGAGCATCTGAAGTTCCCTGTTTGTACAGAGGACGCATCACTGTTGCGAGCACCTAGCTTTTCAAAGCTATCTCATGCCTGAAGCACTAGAGAAGAGGAATCTCCAAACAAATAAGCAAAGTCTGAATTTCAGTGTTTATGGTATGAAGCAATCAGTTTGCTAAGTATGCAGGATACTTGTTTAATTTTTTTTCCTGTATTCCACTCTAAAATTTGGGTGTTTGTGGTGGTATCATGCAGGAACATTTTGTATTTTTATACTTTTATTTGGACTTGAGCATTCTAAGGGTACAAGTTCTGGAACCCTGTTTCCGGATTTCGTTGGAGCATACAGTGAACACCTAGTGTATGGCAATGAAGATCCATTCTGTCTATCATTTGAGGATAATTCTGGCTCTTGTCAGGAATTAAAAGGATTTGGAACTTTCAATACAACTTGCCTACTGAACTCAAGTTTGTATTTAGATGGAGATCTCTGTGTATATGGGTCAGGAAACATTGAGGTTCCCCCTCATGTTTCCATCACATGCCTCATTAAAGGATGCTCAGTTATCTTTCACGTGTCTGGAAGCATTAAAATTAGTGAACATGCAAACATAGTAGCAGGTTCTGTTAGTTTAGTTGCTAAAAATTTTACTTTGGATCACCATGCTACAATAAACACGACATCCTTGGGTGGATCACCACCTTCCCAGACGAGTGGCACCCCTATTGGTTACGATGGTGCTGGTGGAGGCCATGGGGGTCGTGGTGCTTCTTGTGTAAAAAGTAACAAGACTAATTGGGGTGGTGATGTTTATGCATGGTCAACGTTATTTAGGCCAAGGAGCTATGGGAGTAAGGGAGGTAGCATATCTGCTGAAAACCTATATGGAGGTGATGGTGGTGGCTGTATTCTCTTCAACATCAATGATACATTGCAATTGGATGGATCAGTTACTGCAGAAGGTGGAAAAGGAGGTCTCAAAGGAGGAGGTGGATCTGGAGGAAGCATCATTGTCCATGCATTCAAGCTGTGAGAATCTCTGCTGCTCTACACAAACACTTTTCTGTTTGCTTTCTGTTGTTATCCTTCTAGGTTTACTTTTGAATTTTAATATGGTCCCCTCTATTGGAATCCATATTCTTGTGAATGTGATAGTAAGAATCCATATGTTTATTAGTACTATTCATCTTTGTTTGACATTAGTTTCAGGCTTTTAGAAAGTATATGTAGGCAGCATATTGTTGGGCTAATGCATAGTTCATGTATTTTATGGATGCAGATATCTTTATTGCAGATGAATTGCATTCAATTCTAAAAAATATTTTAGTATTAAATGCATTTGGGAAAACATAATTTTCACAATTGGTAAGAGATTTCTCAAAATAAAAAATTATATGAATAATTTATGATAACAAAATAGAAATCATATTCAAGTTTCTAAAGCTTATGAAAACTTGTTTTTTCTAAACTATTTTCTCTTTTATAACAATGGATCTTTTCCCTTAAAAAAACCTCAGTTCTTTATTAAATTAAATATGAATTTGATTGATCCAGTTAGTTTGATTGTCTTTTTTTTTCCCTTCTAGTCTGTCTAATCTATTTCAAGTTGTATAAAGTTTGACTTAGTTAATAAACTAGCTTTATATTAGCAATAAATTTTGAATATGTGATTGATTATATGTTTATGCTGGCATTTCCGGTGCCATGAATCACTGGGTACACATTTGGTGCATATGCAGTTGCATGAAACATTTTTGAAACATTATTGGATTCTTTCTAGTTAGTCCATCTGCATCTGTTTATTCTAATATGATTCATCCTCTCCATGTAGAGTTCTGAGGATAGTGACTGCCCTAATGATAAAGTGATTAGAGTTTTTTTTTAAAGTTGATTGCATTTTGTGTTCTTTGAAATTGTTGCATTTTTAAGCAACAGTTTCACATCTTCATTTCTTGTTCTGATTTATGTACAACTTCAGAGTTGTTCTCTCTCTTGAGAACTTACCTTGGAAATTCTCTATAAAGAGTTATGCAGTTATTATTCTTCTCTTATATTTTTAGGGAAAGCTGGTTATCATGTTTGATATTGTCTTGTACTTGGGGAAGAATCTCCATATTCTAGTAGTGTTCTGCACTACTTTAAGATGTGATGCTTATTGAACTCAGAGCAATGACTAAAGCAAGAGTCCTTTTTCCTGTATACTGTTCAATAACAAAAACTACCATCAGATCTGAATACATGAAAAATCTATCAATTTATATGGGTTAAAAGTTATGTAAGACTCCTTTTCATTCCAACCCTTGATCAATCTCTTTTCCACTAGATCTTAAATGTGCATCTTGCTAGTTGCATGCTTCTTGTCGGGTAACATAACAACAAAAAGTAAATATAAGAAACAACTACTAAAGCTAAATATGAAAGAGTGTATTTCAAGGATGCTGTTGCATCGTTTGCCCATTCTCAGAATAACTGACCTTCACCTTGGGTTCTGCCTTTCAAGGGATCTTCAGGACCAATTGCTTTTCTCTTGAGCATATAAGGGATCCGCATGATGTATTTGTTCGCAGTCACCAGTTGCATATTCACAACAGATTCTCCTTCGCCCTCAACAAGAGTTTCAGATGCTGATCAGCTTTCAAT
This sequence comes from Alpinia galanga, assembly GCA_037177395.1. NCBI lineage: Eukaryota > Viridiplantae > Streptophyta > Magnoliopsida > Zingiberales > Zingiberaceae > Alpinia > Alpinia galanga. The sequence continues at coordinate 9,000 of JBAMHZ010039630.1, forward strand.
TGACGGTCCAGGTGCAACATCTTGGTATATCAAAGCGTTCACATTTTCCACTTTTTGCTATTATCTTTGTTCTTCTCAGTTTATCAAAGCACGCACAGATCAATCAGTAACAATTGTAGTCCGTGGTCTGGTACCTCAAGCATATAATCAGTGATCACCGCTTTCAAGTCTGACATTTGCCTTTCATGCATCAACTTTGATTTTTTGGATCATTGTCACCTGCAGCTCTACCTGTCGATGGCAACCATCTTCTCTCTAATGTTGTGTTCTAATGTACTCCTGATAACTTTTCAAGGTGAATTACGGTTGTTAATTCCATCACCAAATGCCTCTCTCATGTCTTTAATCCATTAATCATACCGTTAAAGAGAGACTTGTTTCTCGCTCTTTTTCATTCAACATCATAACCTCACTCTCCCATCATCTTCTCTCTTAACATTTTTCCTAGTTGCTCTAATGGAGTAGATGCCAAAATTTTTTCTTTCCCGCTTCTCCCTTTTTGTTTCTTCATATTTGATGTTTGACCTATCTTTCGTCTCTCTATATTTAAAATGCATATATTTTTTTTTCATATTTGCTTACTCCAAATCCTTGGGGTATTAAGAGATACTAAGCAAAAGAATGAATTGTTAACGCTGTCGCTAAGCTTCTCATCTTCATTAGAATATTTTTTCTATTTTGACAAGCTAAGCACGAATGATATCTGCTATTTAGTTCAAAGCTGTTAGTATATGTATTTAGAGAATGTTAGAATATATAATTTCAAATTGCATATTGAACTATGCTGATGACATTTGACACCTGATGATGTGGCTACATTAGAATATATTTATTCTTTGCATCACACATTGACCGCCATATATAATTACATTATGCATGGCAAAATCTGATGCTATTCACTACTAATCTCATCATCTCTTAATTGCTTTCTACGATGTCTGATGGCATGTCTTTCTGCTTGCCAAGTAGAGTACCCATCAAACTCTTCTGTGCCAACAAATCTGGCATACTTAGTCACCACAAAGAAAAGCTTATCCTTCCATCAAACATCGGAATAGCGATCCCTCATATTTCTGTTGAAGTCTCTACCATTGGATGACTACTTTGTCTATCTCTTATGCTAATTGCTCCACCCTCTACAAAGACCTAGATACATTGCTCTAATAATTTAGCAATCTACACTTTGATACCACTTGTACATTCATAAATATTCTAGTACCACTTGTTGTGTTGAAAGTTGCTCTAGGATTGCTTGTCAAAATCAATACTAACAAAAGTACATTGGTAAGGTTACTTTCTATAAAAATAGATAGTGGAAGTCATGCCTTCAAATGACCCACTTTCCAATTCTTCTAGGAGGTAGAATCTGAACCAGTGTGGTTGAATCTACCTCCTGTGGTAGAAAAAGTACAAATGCACAAGGAAAGAACAAAAACAATACAAGGTAGATCAGTCTTAGCCTACTCCATGGAGAAAAGATATCAAGTGTATATAATATGCGAGCAAAAGTAGGCTCCTTGCCACTGCATTGGGCTACTACGCTGGCCAACCCTTCTTGCTGTAAAACCCCAAAGTTTTTGGAAAATGTCAAGTAAAAATACTGCTATTATCTTTAGGAAGGATTAAAAAGTTATGAAAGATTATGGATTTCTAACACTATTATGTATCCAAATCATGCAATTGAAAAATGTAGCACTTGAAAAGTTTATTGTTAAAAATTGTCTCACAAGTTGAAGGGGAAACATGTGGATTCAAATTTTTTTATTACTTCCATGATTAAGATTGGTGTGTAGTCAGTGGAAGACAGCTGGATAAGCCTTGTTAGGTTCACAAAAATTATGCGAGTTTCATTCTTGTAAAATATCCACCCATTGAGGGTATGCTCTCTGGCTATGGCTTTAATAATGTTGAAAATGGTGTCTAAATAGACTCATAAGAATGACATATGGAATGGCTTTTCTATAAAAGTAGTATTTCCACATCTTCTACTCTTAACTCCATTTATGTCAATTATTTTTTGCTGCAGAATTGCATTTACGCTATGGTCTTTCTATTGCTGTAGTGGTACATTACATTCTTGCAAATCGTACTGTGTCTTTTGGAGTTCTATAATTGCACACTTATCCCCTTCCAACCTAAATGCTTAGGAAGGGAACTGGTGTTATTAGTGCTGCTGGTGGAAGTGGATGGGGTGGAGGTGGCGGTGGACGAATCTCTCTAGAGTGTTACAGCATACAAGATGTGAAAATCACAGCTCATGGTTTGTACTAGATTTATTAAATTCAAAGGAAATCTTTTGATGATATATAATTAATAAGCATATTTGGTATATAGATCTTTATCTTTCAATTTTCAACTCTCACTTCTGTTTAGTTGAACTACTTTGATGTGGGATTTACAGAAGGTGAGCTGCTGGTTGATATTTAATGTCCTAATTGGTTCTACAACTCAGCATGTTTCTCCCAAGTACTCTAGCTGTTTGGGTTGATATACTGACTGTAACTTTTAGCTTGTATGGATGTCTAGTTTGGTTAAATTATGTCTATCTGATGTTTTTTTATGCCTATTTTTTCATCTGTTATTGTGCATTCTCTAACTAGTAAGCTGCAAAGTTATGTAACTTTTTCTTCGTTTTCCTTAATTCTAATAGCAAAAATCAGATTGAATGTTAAATTTTATTAGTGAAAATGATACTTGAGACAAAATTCTGATGCCACTCAATCTGAAATCAATTTTTGATGCTTTTATGGACATTGTTTAACAAATTTTTTTTTTAAATCCAATATTTTTTATTCTCAATACGTGTTCTTCTATGTTATATTCTCATCAGGAAAGCCACTTTTACTATATTTTTCTCTTTGAGCCGCTTTCAATGGTATCTTTTTGTGTGTTAGTAGTGCTTGACAAAGTCTTTGGCTTGTTGTCCACTTTGAAAAATATATTCACATTATTTAACTTTGCCTTATTTTGTCATATTATCCTCATCTAGTAGTATTATCTTTTTGTGTTTGTTTAAAAGGTATATCTTTTTATGCTGCTTAGTTACTTCAAGAATAAAATTTGTCTTTGCTTAAGTGCAAAGGTTTGTCGGTTTTATACCTCTTTGCTACAATAACATGAACAAGTTTATGTCGATGTGTTTCAATAAAAAACTGTTTGCCATGGTACTGTTCTTATTTGCTTCTGATATTTGGGAGATAGATTAGGCATAAAGGATTTGTTTTTTCTGATTGTAAGAGTTAAAAAATTGCATAGTTCTTAATTTGTTGCTTTGCTTAAATTGTTTCAATCAATCTTTTTTCTTTTTGTTGCATAATTATTTTACTGTTTCATTTCTTGCAATTACTTCTTTTATCAGGTGGTTTCAGTAATGGCTGTCCTGAAAATGCTGGTGCAGCTGGCACAATTTTTGACAAGGCGCTAGAAAGTCTTAGGGTCAGCAATGACAACTTCACAACAAAAACTGAAACTCCTCTTCTTGATTTTCCTGTTTCTACACTTTGGTCCAATGTTTTTGTGGAGTCCAAGGCAAAAGCTTTAGTTCCGTTACTTTGGACAAGAGTGCAGGTTCTCTCCTTTTTTCCTACATCTTTTGCTAATTTGTTGTGTCTTATGCTTCTCTGTTATTAGTCTTGTTTTGTTGGCTTGGTCTTAGATCAAAACATTTTTACTTGGATATATTTAGTCTTCTTATTGAAGGGGAGCCTTGGCGCGACACTAAAGTCGCTGCCTTATGATCTAGAGGTTACGGATTTGAGTCTTAAAAACAACCTCTTGCAGAAGCAGGGTAAGACTACGTACAATAGATTCTTCCTCGAGATCCTGTATGGTGGAAGTTTCATGCACCTGACTATCTTTTTATATTTAGTCACCTTATTATCGTCTAGTTGTTTACGATTAGCTAGTGACATTTCATTATCAGCGATCACTGTCACATGCCTTTTTCTAGGTTTGTGTCATCTAGTAATCATGCTAATCCATTCCTGTTGTTACTATAATTTCTGAATCATATAGCATTGCTTCAAGTTTTTAATGAGTCTGAGTTCCTTTTCTCTCAGTCTTTAAGATCTTTGTTATTAGATTATGTTTTATAACCAAATCCCTTTTGGCATGTGACAGTAGTAGGGTGCAAGCATTTTAACTATTGAGGTTGTTATAAATTGTCGACTGAGAATCTTGAGCATCCTAGCAGGAGTTTTACCCCAGCAGCACTTTTTTGGTTATTTATTTTGTACTAGAGTTTCATTTTTCTTGCTGCTGCGAGATAAACATCAGATAGCTATCACTTAGCTCCATTACCTGCTTTTGTCCAAGTTTATGCCATATTTAGAAAACATTGTTACATTGTCCATGCTTGGATGATTACCCACCACACTTTCATGGCATTAACCTATCTGAGCTGGGTTGACCAATACATTTTTGACTTTGATATTGAAATACCTGCAAGTATATGCAACAATAATTATCTTGTTGGCATTTTAGGTAAAAGCAACAAACTAATGACCTCGGCCTTAGCCAATTAGCAAACAAGGTATGCGGAGGCAAGGGAATCTAACACTAAATATACCTTGTGTTGCCCCTCCCAATATCCACTTTTTTTTAAAAATTAATGTCCATTGATTCTTGAGGACACCAATGATGAATCTCTTGATTGCAAATCATGCAACTTATCATACTTTGATTCAATAACGAAGATACTACTGCTGCTACTTGTATAATGAATGATCTCCAGAGCTGAAGAAAATCATGTTAAATGTTAATGGAAGTGCACATCTACCTCATTCTAACTCCAAAATCATGGGTCATTGTTTCAGGTCAACATAAGGATCCTTTAGTGTCACTCCATCTTCAGATTACCACTACTAATGGTTGTTGATTAACAATTATTGACCCCAACCACAGGCTTTATCATCTGTGGCTTATTGTAGACACTTCACTTGCTAAATGTTGCTTGCCCCACCCCTCACGACCTCTTTTCAGAGATTGTCTTTAGCGTCACTGTCTCCACGATTGGTTGTTGCTCAGAAAACAGTAACATAGTGTCTATGGACCAATATCTGATCCCTTCTGGTTAAGGTGTAATCAAAATCATTATAAATATATTGACATTGACTTGCTCCCAATCCAATCCCATTTGAAATATAACTTACAACCTCTATTTTCACAATCAAACCATCTCTATCATACATTGAAACTCTCACGAGAGGAAACTTGTATACATTTCAATGCCCTTATTGCGCATAGACATTTTGCACATATGCAACATATAAAACTAGTCCACATTTCTTCCCCTGATGCAGTTCTATGGACATCAAATCATGATCCTTTTCAACCATCAACTCTAATAGAATAATCTTTATCAAGTGATATAAGAATAACTTTGGACCTTGACAGTGTTATACTGTCCATGCTAACCCATCACACTTAATGACATAAACATAAACTGGGCTTTCTTGACTGACAAATTATTGACTTTGGTAACGATATACTGACAAGGTACAACAATATTGACCCCATTGGTACTTTTTTCTAAAAAAAATCGTCAGTGTTTTTGGCCATCACCAGTTAGCAAACAAGGCACAAGGATAAGTGAATGAAACGCTAGGATACCCTCTAGGTATTGCTCCACTCAATCTCTGTGTTTTCCAATTATTTTACAGATCCATAAGGATTCTAATGACGGATCTTTGGTTTGCAAATTATACACCTTTTCATTCTCTTGTTCAGTAAATAGGATACTATTGATCCTACTTTATGGAGATTTTCAGAGTTGAAAAAAAATGATAAAATATTTTTGGATGTGTGTTTCTACCTCACTCTAATTCCAAATCATGGGTAATTTCAAGTCAACACAAGGATTGTTGAGTGTCACAATCAGAATCAGATCACTGCTACTGGCTGCTGGTCATCAACCAATGTTGGCACCAGTCACGATCTGCCATCTATGTGACTTAGATTGCCAGCTTGTAAGTATTTAATTTGCTCATTGTTGCTTGTCTTGTCCCTTCAGGACGACTTCTGGGAGTTTGCCTTCATTACTGCCTTCTCAATGATTACTTGTGAAAAAGAGTTAGTTGGATCATTTAAATCACAAAATGATGCATCATGTTAAATCATAATCTAAATAATTATTACTTTATGGATATTGATTCAACTTTCAAATTGATCAGATTGGATATACAACTATTACTTCTATTTTAACAATCCATTGACCACTCTCCTACATTTTGGTTCTCACCTTACATGTACATATTTTTCAGTACTCTCACCTTACATGCACATTTTACACATGCAAAATACATAAAAAGTATGCTTTGCTTCACACAATGTAATCATATCGACACCACTTCATGATTCTTATCAACCATTGATTCTAATAAAATAATCTCTATTGATTAATATAACAATAACTTCAAGCCGTTGCACTGTTACATTGACCACCATTTATTGATAACCCACCACACTTAAAGGATATCAGGATCAATTGAGCTTCCTTGACCAGCACATTTCTACTAGATACAACACTATTGACCCCTATTTTCGATAAAAGCAACACACCAATCTCTTTGAGCATCACCAATCAGCAAACAAGACACAGATGTAAGTGAATCAAACAATATGATACCCTTGAATGGTTGCTGACCCAAAATATCTACATTTTCTAATTAATGTTACTGAATTAATATGGATACCCATGATGAACCTCTTGATGGCAAATCATGCATCCCCGATTTGATATTAAGGATACAGTGATCCTACTTCTATAATGTAGGATCTTATGAGCTAAAGAAAAACACAATTTTTTTGGAGGTGAATATTTGCTCAATCTAACTCCAAAATCACAGGTCTATGATTGCAGATTGACATGAGGATCATTGAGTGTCCACCTCTAGAGCTCCACTAGCAACCATTGTTTATTAAGCACTGCTGGCCTGAACCACAGACTGAGATCTATCTGACTTAGATTGCAAGGTTGAATGTACTTGCTGTTTGTTACTTCTCGATCTCTCATGACCTCTATCTAGTGCCACTCTACTTTATGATTGGTCTCGTCTCATGATAAAGAGTAAGATAGGATCAACATGATGCCTTCAGGTCATGTGTATTCTCAATCATTTTTACTGTATTGGTATTGACTCATCTCTCAAATGAATACAATTGGATATACAACTTACAACCTCTATTTTCACATTCGATCTACCTTTCTTATTCACTTGGGTTCTCAAAAGAGTAAAACTCTGTATATTTCATCACCCTATACCTCACATACATTAAAGCGCACAATGCTTCATAATTCACACAACAAAGTCATATTGACACTGTATCTTATCCTTGTCATCCATCAACTCTGAGACACTATTCTTTTAGTCAATATAAAAACTCTGATAAATGATAACCCACCACACTTAGACAACATCAAGCTCGACTCAACTCTCTCTACCAACCTATTTCTGACTTTGATATCAAAATACTCAAGTTGGTGCCCTTTAAATTTGCTCCACCCAATATGTGATCCATGAGGACACCCACTATGAATAACTAGTTTGAAAACGATAGACCTTTGTCAACTCTGATTCAGTGAGTAGAATGATAGTGGCCCTACTTCTGCGATGAAGGATCTCTAGAGTTGAAGAGTTGAAGAAAATCACGATAAAATATTATTGGTGATGCCTTCTTTAGTCTAACTTTGAATTAATGGAACTATAATGGCAGGTTGATACAATCGTCAAATGTCACATGCATCTTCAGATCGCCTTTGTCGACCATTGTTAATTAACCAATATTGGCCTCTATCACTGACTGCTATTTGTGTGATTTAGATTACTAGATTGTAGTTACTTGTTGATTGTTGCTCCTTGACCTTCATGACCTCTGTTGTGAAATTGCCTTTGATTCCACTTTCTCAATGATTCACCACTGCTCATGAAAAATAGGAATTAGAATCATATCGGTTACAATCTTATTGCTTCAGTTTAAAGCATAATTTAAATCATTATTACCATATTGACATTGACTCAATCCTCAAATTAATCATTCTACATTCCAGTTCTTGTGAGAGTAAAGCTACAACCAACTAGACTCCCTCTAATTGTTGCCCCAAGGAATATCTACTATTCCCAGTTAATGTTAATTATTTATAATGACAACTGGCTATGAATCTCCAGCTGGTAAATTATACACCTTGGCATGATCTGATTCAATTCCTACTTATATGTTGAAAATGAGATTTTCTATTTTTAGAGGAGCCAGTGTATTCTTGAGAGATATTCTGTCAAAGAAGACCCACTCCAAGAAGCATATCGATCTAGATTTGTGATTCATCTGGATGATATCCAAGTGTATCGAGACTTACATGTCTCCATTGATGGAACAACAGATAGGATTTGGTTGAGTTTGTAGTTGGATATTGGTGTGACAACAAGTAAAGACAGAACACTAGAGGTTAGCAGGACTACTCTGGGGGATTACCAGAACTCGAAAGAGACATGATACAATTTGGATAATCGTTGATCGATTAACCAAGTTCGCTCATTTTTTTTTACCGGACCGTGAGATAGGTGTGTTGGATCGCTTGACAGAATTACACTGTAAGAAGGTTACCAGCTTTCATGGTGTACTCTTAAGTATGATATCTGATAGAGATCCACGATTCACCTCATGATGCCGGCAAAGTCTCTAATAGGCCATGGGTACAGAGTTCCGTTTTGTTATGACATTGCTTACTTATTGTACGAGGATAGCAAATTTAGGGACCAAATTTTTATTAGTGGGGGAGAATGTAATATACTGTAAATAAATAAATTGAAAAATTCTATAAAATAATTTCTTAATTAACACTTATTATTTAGGTATTTATTTATTTACAGTATATTACATCCTACTTCTCCCAAGTCCTTCATATGAAATTGTTTGGACAACCATACCCTTACGTCTGATAACACTTTGACATTGTTGCCAATTAGCAAAATGTCATCTATATATAGTACAAGAAATACCACTACATTTTTGTCACATTTCTTGTATACACAAGACTTATCCTCACTTTGAATAAATCCATATGACTGGATAACCTCATCAAAGCGGATGTTCCAAGATCTCGAAGCTTGCATCAATCCATAAATGGACCGATTAAGCTTACATAGAAGATGCTCTTTGCCCTTTGCAATGAATCCCTCTGGTTGCTTCATATAGATGTTTTCTTCAAGACTTCCATTAAGGA
>JBAMHZ010039946.1:0-18205 GCA_037177395.1 Alpinia galanga
CAAACGGTTTGCTGACTTTTTCAGGGTCTATTAGTTTAATATCTTACTCATTTAGAGATGTTGATGATTGAGTCAAGGGCATAATTGTGGTAGAGTACAATGAATGATACATGCTCTATCATAATTTTAGATAATACTGTGAAAATTCCATAGTCGAAATTAAGGTGTTTTTATGTATGTATAAAAAATAGGTTTTGTACCCATATTCAATAGCTCTTTCCTTCTTTGCAACAAGTGACATGAACAAGGAAGCCACTCCTTTCAGGTTTCAAACCTTGAAATAATGTAACATTGCTTATCAAATGAAGGGATTCTTAAAGAAACCACTGTTGGTGAAATGTTACACTTAATCCCATTCAACTCGTTTCAAAATAAATCAATTCGAAAAGATATGATATATAACTTAAGCATTAATTAAAACTCTTTAAGCAATTTAATTAGTAACAGCATGTTTTTTTATATCCAACTTGTCCTATCAAAAAAAGTTTATTGATCTAATATTGTGTGCTTTATAACTAAAGGCTGAAAATGATTTTTTTTAGATTGTCCCCAAGGGAGGTGTTGAAGGTGACATCGATAGTCCAGTATCTCCTTAGATATATTTATATTTTGGACATGTGCTCGGATAAAATATTTTCTATACGAAAGAAATTAGTGGATTTTTTTTAAAAAAAAATTTAATACACTTAAAGATAGAAATAATTAAATGTATTAATTAGTTGTTTGGGTGTAACCATTATATGGTAGTGTTTATTTACTTATGCATTTTTTTCAATTGCAACTGCTAGCTAGTGTGATTGTGTGAAAACATTTTTTGTCTTAACGACGAAAATTTAATTTATTTGTCAATAACTGGAGAACGAATGGATCAATCATTATTACATACAAAACATTATTAACAACATCATCAATGAAATATATACATTTTGTTAGCATCGATACATTTCTAAGTATAGTTTTCGTATTTGGATATTGCTTTAACTTTGCATACTTAAAGAAAAACTTTCAGAAATTAAAAGATTTGTTTTGGAAAAAATGCCATTTTTTTTATTATAAATCTATAAATATTTTTCCCCCTTCTTGCCACCTTAGTATTTCCATCGTGTAAAATTAGGGACTTAATTTACTCAGTAAAATATCTTAATATTTTATCTAAATGATATATAACTAGTCACTTTCACACCAAATTCCACACACAAATAATCTCATTCACAATGACAAAAACAAGGAAATAATATGTTAAATGTAGCTTATAATTAAGCAATCAAAATGTTTATTAATGATTTTCCAACTTCATACATACAATAAAACACTCTACTGAGACTCCAAAGTCCCATAAAAATATATATATATATATTTGTTATAAGAAGACCAAATTAAAGAACATGATCTCATTTTTTTTATTCACTCAACAATCAGCAATGGAGGAACATGAGAAGCTTGTCTGTCATCCATGAAAATGATCAATGGAGAAGATATGTTACGAAAAGCGCAACGATCATAAGCAAGTAAGCTATTCCTTGATCTATCATTTTACCTGTAATCAGAAAAACAAACAATATGATTAGTTAATTAATTTTATCACATTATACCACACTCTGTAGAAATTATCGAACTTTATCAATTACCATCACTTGTTGCAACTCCTGCTTCTTCATTCTTCATTGTCGTTGTCATCGTTCCTTGACACAACAATGGATGAAGAAACACTGCGATGAACGCGTAGGTTAGTAGGAGAGTTGAAACCTTGATGGAAGCCATGTACTCTCAGATGAAAACTACAATTAAGTGATCAAAATATATATAAGATATTGGTTGAGCTTCAATTCAGTTAATGAAGTGTGGTGCCTAATTACATGCATGGATATCTATATATAGAGAGAGAGCAACACTTTAGGTTTGAATAGTTTGATGTTTCAACTCTGATCAAACTAATTAAGCTGGTGTGGATTAATTTATTAAGTTGACGTACATAAGCCGATTGGTGTTAATTTGTGTGAAATAAATGAAGTTAATTAATGAGTCAAAGCCTGTAATTGATGAATCAGGTAGCTTCTCAGTCAAGAGTCTGATAAGATTCATTAGTTAATTGCTTGAGAGATTAATTAATTTGCTGGAGCATTTGAGACGTTTTCAGAGATGGTAGATCAATCTATATGCTAGAATTAGCTTTATATTTTGGTGTATTAGTTTTAACTGTTTCTTAACAGAAATTATATATATATAATAATAACAAAAATTTCCACCAACAGTACTAAGAAATTATTGAATTGAATAAAGAACAAATTGTCAGCACTCTAAAACAGGCGTCCCTGAACTCAAATTCCATGATCTCAACAAGCTCTTTCTCTCCCCAGCTTGACCATCCAAAACACTACGTCCATGGATGGTTTACTCTTTTAGGAAAAGTTCAGGCTTCCCTTCTTTTTTGCAGAGATCAGGAACAAAAATCAGCTCCTCCTGGATCAGTCCAATTCTTTCTCCATCAAGTGGTGTGGATTGGACTATAACTGAGGAGAAGAATTCTCTTCTTTCCTTCCTTAATTAGTCGATGGCATTGCAGCTACTGAAGCACGCATAAGGATTTTTGCAATGGTTTTCTGCTGGCAAATTTGTCTAGTTTTTGTAAAATTTGCAGTTTAAAAAAATGTTTGAACGTCATGATTCGTCAAGAACGATATTCACTTCCACACAGGACGATGAAACCAAACGCTTTCTGGGCTTAATCTCTGTTCTCCAACGCTAAGCCGACAGGACAATGAAACAGATGAGTAAAAGATGAATCAAACCACTAGATACGAGTGAATATAGCAGATTAAAATCAACACATCACAAGATTGAGAGCAATTTGATAGTAATTTACGTACTCATCAATGGTTCCTTCCTTACATCGGCGGAGACGATCGTTAAAATCTGGAATGGCGGGTTTTTAGAGCAGTGATGCGGTTGCTTTGAGATTCGTGCTTTGGGCCTTTGGATTGTAAATGACGGTGGGTGGTCTGCGGAACGCCGTCACTGCCCTATTTGTTGGGAACGGGGAAGAACCAAGCTCCAAGCCTTCCTCGATCACCATCTCATCCATATATTTCTCTCCTGGGTTGTCTTCATCCTGCTCAGAGTGGTAAACTCTACCTTCTTCTATGTTTCGTCGAGCACATACCGTGCATCGGCTTTAATATACTTCTTCTCGCATTTTTTTCCCCTGCTTTTAGCTGTGTTCTGGATAGGAAGCATGATCCTATCGAGTTCTGATAGTCGTAATTAATCCAGTGCTTTGTTTCATCAGAAATGTTGGTTTTACAAATTAAGAAAATTGGACATTCTGGATGCCAATTGCTTGTTTGCAAACCCCTTCAAGCAGTGGCCTTTAATGGGATCACCTATTAAGCCTTTCAATCAGAGAGAGCGTGGGAGGGAAGGGAAAGGTGTCGAGAAAGATGGAGGCTGACCGAAAACCTAGAGCTATTTTTATGGCGTTTGGAACCAAGGGCGATGTCTTCCCCATCGCGGTAATTTTCATTTCCTTCGTCTTTCTGATTTCAGTTATTTTCACCTTTTGGTAATTTCCATCACTTTCTCGTCTACCTTTTTGTGTTATTAGGCGATTGCTTCTGCTTTTGCTTGTGATCAAAAGCAGTATCAAGTTGTGTTGATTACTCATCGTGCGCATCAGGTGTCTAAAATAGGGCGATTGCTCTACTAAATGCCGTAATCGTATTATTTTTTATTGTCTTCCAAAAAGATACCTTTTTTCAATTTACTGAGAGATGCTACTATCACAGAGTTTAAGGATGCATTTAGCAGAGAAGAATGTCGATTATATTCCTGTGAACTCTCCTCCTGTTGTTTCGGTTCATCAGTTTGTTAATTTGCCAGGTCAGATTACAGATATTGTTCTCACAGTTCTGTCTTCTTCTGTTTACTATAGCGATTCTCGTTCTTGATAATTGCCCTTATCCAGATTCAGAGCAGGTATCCTTTCCAATTCACAAAAAGAAGATTCAGGCAGCGCATAGGGAAGAATGTTTATCAGTCATTGAAAGTGTCCTTGGAGATTATCCAAACATGAAGAGTAATTTTATTGTGATAAATTTCTTTGCGTTGGTACTTCATTCTTTTTGAAGAATTCATGTATTACTACTTTTCAGTTCTTTTCTTTCACCTTGATAGAGAGTTGGAGCTAGCTCATGATTTATTTATGACTGATGCAGGAAGGTTGGCATCTTTCTGAAACTTTTCAAATTCAATGTGTTATTGCTTCTCCCTATGTTGTTCCATATAGGTCAGTTCTGCATCATATTTATGTAACTTCTAGATATTTATTCGCATTTAAAAACTCATTATAATTCTGCAATTCATTGTACACATGATTAATAATGTATTGATTGATGTTTTTGGTTTGTTGATAAACTTAACCCTTGCTATTGTCTCTTTCTTTTAATTCTGAGGAATAATCTAGATTTAATCCAAATAAATGAAAAAAGATTTGCTGCATTTTTTTTTTCTTTTTTATCTTCTAAGACTTTCACCTCTCTTACCTACTATTTTGAACTTGATTATATTGAGTCTTTAGTATCGATTTTATTAAGCGTGTTTGTTTCATTTTCAAGCCACAGTGAATCTGCATGGATTATCTATTGCATTGTGTGTCCTCTCTCCCTATTATTTTCACATCATTTTTTTCTGCCCATAACCGTGAGTTTGGATGATAAAAAAGTGCAGTGATTGACTGGAAATTAGTGCTAAGGAAAAAGTTTCCTTTACGCAGTTTGTGTATGCCTATACCTTAAGTTGCATGTAAATTGCCTCTAGGCAGCTTAGCTTTGTTGATTTAGTGGAAATCAGTTTGAAACTAATAATTTATATATGATAAATTTTCCATCAATTGATGAAAGATTTTTTTTTTCTCTTGCATATTTCTGAACTATTCTTTATATTCATATCCAGTGCTCCTTCAACATTTGCACGCCAGTTCAAACAAGAACTACCTCTTCTCTATGAATATTTTCAAGAAGCTCCTCCCAACACGGTATGGTATATCATTGCTTGTAGTTTTTTTCCCCCCATCCAATGCCTTCTTGTACTTGGTATTTAGTTTTGCATAACTTTTCTTTCTTTAGGCTGTTGTTTGAAGTGGAAAAAAAAACATAGTATTCTGAATAATTATTATCCAGACATTCATGGAATTACTTGAATTATGCTGTTTAATTCAACCTTAGAATCAGTCAATCCAAAGCACCAAATAGGAATTAGATTAAGGATGCTCACTTTGATATTTTTGTTTACTGGTGTATATAAATTTCATCAATGGCATAACCTCTTTCATAGATGGAATTGGCGATCAAATGATCAGTTCATTGCACTTGTATAGTGCAGGTCACCTGTTTTTTGAATCTGAAAGTTGCTTCACCTCCCTAAGTTAATAGGTTAGTTGGAAGGATGTAGCCCACTGGATGTGGCCACTTTTCACAGAAGATTGGGGGACATGGAGAAGCGAACAATTGAAACTGAGCCCCATTCCTTTCACTGTAAGTGACTTAAACTGATTTATCCACTAAATATTTGGATGATTATTGATTTATTGTAAACCATATTAACTATATTTCTGAAGGACTACAGGATGCAGTAACGACCCTTCCGATGTGGCATATGCGAGCAGAATCACCATTATTAATGTAATGTTAAAAAAGTTTATTCTTTTAGAATATGTATATTTTAGCTTTTGCCTTTTCTTGCCAAGAATCATAGTGGTCTTCAATGCAATATATCTGTTATATGGTGCACTTTACATTCTTACAACCAGACAACAAATTAGGAGTCTAAGATGATCATATTTGTTGGTTGAAATTCCTGTCAAATAAATAATAGTTCAACTTTTCCTCCTGTGTGATTACTTGTGAAATGTAATATTGATTCATAAAATCCCTAAAAGAAATTGAGCTTCCTTGCTCAAAGGATTGAACTGGGTCCATCATGTGCCTGAATAGTCTTATGTAAAATCACTGTGCAAGTAAAGCTACCAAATTGCCAACACAGTAACTATTTTATACTTTAATATCATGTTCGAGATAATAATTGAAATGTTATGTTAACTATTCTGTATTTTGAGCAGGTATGGATTTAGCAAGGAAATTGTGGAATGTCCAGGTAATGCATTTAAACTCCATGATAAGTAGTTTTTGATCTTCTTTATGAGTAGTTAGTTTTGGATCTGATTTTGTATGGCGATAATTTACTTATTTACTCTGAATTTATTTTGGGTCTGTGGTACAATTTTCAGTTTATTGCATCATAATCTGTTGTTTGCATGCCACCAATGGGTTTCAACTTTCAATCTCCTATTTTTTTATTCTTAACATGCTATCTTGAAGGATTCAACTAAGTATCCTAGAGACCTACACGGCTAGTTTGCTGTTTCTTTTATTGGATTTGGGTGTTTTGAGCAACAAATTTGTAAATTTCATTTTCTTTTTCTATTAAGAGAGTGTATATTTGGCTAGCTGCAACACCTCTTCTTTTTTATTCTCTCTTGCTTGTTTTCTTTCCTTAGGATTACTGTTGAGACTATTGGAATTATAATTAAAGTCCCGCATTAGTAAGACACGAAAAAAAATCACAGACTTATAAGATGAAAAGATGTCTCCATTGGCATGAGACCTTTCGAGTATAGCCCAAAAATAAAATCATAAGGACTTAGGTCCAAAGTGGATAATATCATACAATCATAGAAATATGTGAATTTTATTTGAACCAACAATTGGTATCAAAGCTAATGGTCCTTCGTTTGAGGGAAGGATTATTGGGAATACAATCAAAGTCTCACATTGATAAGACAGAAAATATCATAGGCTTATAAAATAAAAAGCTTTAGAAACTAAAAACTCATTTAAGTTTGATTGCTTTTGATTCGATTGCCTTCCATAATCCATTCTGTTCTTCAGTCGATCATTAGGTTGTCAGACTAAATAGTTTTATTGAGATATTATTTATCCTATTATACTTAATAATTTTGTCAATGATGTTTGAGTTTCTAATAGAATGTCTATCTCAGTTTGCACCTATTGCCTTGATTATGTACTACCAGTGATCTAAAAATAAATTTATTTAAAGATCTATTCCCTTTTCAGAACTTAGATTGTGTTTTAATAATGCAACTTTTTTGTTATTTTTATTGGTTAGGTAAATTTATTGGACACAATGCATAACAATGAAAAAATTACACAGCTACTGTAATAAATCAGAAATTTACTAAAAGGAAAGCACTGGATTGATTTATATGAATTAAGAATAAACAAGGGTAGTTTGGTTGAATATCATCTTACTTCCATTAGCAAAAGCGTGACCGAGTACACGTGTCTTTTAGGTGTTTTCATGAAATATTAAGAAAATTATACAATGCTACTTATGAACCTAAATGCTATTATTTTGTGACTTATTTTTTGCTTTTTGCCTCATCCTTCATACAAATTTTAACAATACAGGCAAATATTTCTGATTCAAAATTCGCATAGTAATGTCAGAGATCAATAATTTGCGACCTCTTTTCATCTTCTTTTGTTCTTATACTTTTCACTTGCATTCTGTTGTGTTGTGGTCATATTCACCTTTTTCTCTTTTTGTTTGATTATTGTCACCTAATAGCGAGAATGTTTACAGGTTACTGGCCACCGAACACTCATGCCTGTGGATTTTGGTTTCTTTCTTTGGAGTGGCAATTTTCATGCAACAGATGTAGAGAAATAATGTCACCAAATCCTAGTAGCTCTATGACTAGAAAGAATGGATCGTGTGCCATTCATGCTGATATACAGCAGTTCCTGACAGAAAGATCTTATCCATGTTTACCACTATTTATAGGACTAAGTTCCATTGGAAGGTAGCTTATTTCCCATTTGTCTAATTTTTAAGCATAAATTAATTGCTTGAACTGAAGATGCTTGTCTGTGTGAATGTGATCCTTTTCTCTCTTTTTTTTCTCTTGATAATAAGCAATCAGTGCTGATTTATGAGGTTTAATTTATTTGAAAACTATGTACAAGTAGGAGGTCCTAGCTCATGGGTTGGAGCTTAATGATGGGAAAAATATGTTTATATACAATATAACCCAGATGGAAAAGACTTTTCATAACTTTTGGATTTTGCATCATCCCTTGATCTTATGGTTACTCCAAGTGTGAATTAATTTTATGATTTGACTAATGCTCATATTTGCTAATCTAATTAAGAGACAACAAAGCAATAGAGAAGCATGCTACTTGTCCTATTCCACATTTTACTTATCAAGGCCATGGTCTTGTATCGTATGGTTGTGATCATCAAATCCTTGAGGTTTAATGTTTCCATTGTTTAGGTTATGCCAATAGAATAAGGATCTTTATCTATTTCAGCAAGGAATATATTTTTGGGTTCTATTTCTTTTACAAGTCTTGTGTATGATTGTTGACATTGGTAATGAAATCATATTCACAGTCCTCAGCGAGACCAATGATTGGTGTTTCAGTGGACTATGTATCTAGATCACTAATTCTTGGCCTGATAAATTAACAACAAGGATATACTATGATTTAATATGATTCAAATTTATGGTTGCTATTATTCCTTCAAATAGAATATACAGTAGTTCCCCTTCCACATCCAGAACTCAATAGTTTTTTTTTCATCCTGTTGGTTGTTTAATTTAGTAATGTCCTTCCTAGTATCCTACCAAGTGCTGTGCCAATCTTCTACCAACTTTGATGTTTTTCTTGGGTACAAATGTGTTGTGCTCTACACAAGGCACAATAGAATAGTCTGTCATTTGCCCGTTCTGTAAGTAATTTCTTTATTTAACAGCATGGGCTTTCTTAAAAATCCACATGCATTCCTAAGGGTGCTCAAAGCCGTTATAGAGGCTGCAGAATACCGTTTCATCCTTCTCACAGCTGGATATGAACCATTGGATGCTTCTATACAATCAATTGCAGCAACATCAACAAGCAAAGTTGACCCACAGCTCGACACTTCAGATGGCACTCTCCTCTTCAGTGATCGGCTTTATTGCTTTTCTGGGTAATGGCTAGAATATCTCTGAAATGTTACATATCAACTTTGACAAATTTCTTGAGATTTATGGGTGTTCTTCTAACTTTACATGATCAGCTCAATACCTTATAGCTGGCTTTTTCCTAGATGTGCAGTTGCAATTCATCACGGAGGCAGGTAAGGAATTAGGGACAATGTATCATTTCCCTACGCAAGTTTTGTTGGATTTGTGCGCTTCGTCTAATGTGATGCTTGCTATAATTTTGCTAGTGGCTCAACTGCTGCAGCTCTTAGTGCTGGAATCCCTCAGGTTGCGTATAAAAGAGCATTTTATAAACCCGACTAATCAATTTTGTTCTGGTGAATACTCGAGTGGCTTCCACTGGATAAGAGCTTTAATGTAATTTGAAGATCCTTGCTTAGTCCATTTCACCTCTAGTGTTTGATGTTGAGTAGCCAAGACTCTTCAAATTACATTAAAGCTCAGTTTGGTCAATTTATATGCTATGATTTACTCACCCCAACGGTACAAAAGATCAGGTTTGCATTTCAAATATAGATTGTAATCGACTGATGGATCGTATATATTTCCCTGCAGATAATATGCCCTTTCATTTTAGATCAGTTTTATTGGGCAGAGAGACTCCATTGGATAGGAGTTGCACCGGAGCCGCTTCGTAGTTGTCATCTTCTTCCAGAAAACATGAATGCTACAAGCATCAGCAAGGCTGCAGATGCCCTGGCAAGAACCATAAAGTTGGCATTGTCGCCTGAGATAAAAGCACAAGCATTGAGAGTGGCCGATCGGATCTCCTCAGAGGTACTTGAGATATAAAAACTAAGTCATGTAAAAGAAATGATCTAGATCCCACTCTTCATAATTGAATTAGTTTCTTTAGCTATTTGTTACTTATATTGAGAATTTTTCCTCCCCCTCCCAGGATGGTTTGCAAGAGGCCTTAAAAGTTCTGAAAGAAAAGGTGATTTGCCGTGAATAGTTTTATTGAACTCGCAATGCATCACCATCAGCTGAGATTACTTTACGTGATTACAGCTTTTCATGCTTTCTAGTTTTTAAGATTTAGGAGTCCAGTCTCTTTATTTAGATCGATCTATTTGGCTCTATTTGTTTATGTTGTACCTTTTGAGTTATTTCAAGTGCAGCATTATTATTATTATTTAGTTTTAAAAAGAAAAAGAAAAAGAAAATTTTTAACATGCAAGTAAAAAAATATTTTCCCAAAGGTAAACTTTTGATATTACCAAAAGTATACCATAGTTTTATATGACTAAAGGATGCATTATTTCATAAAAATCCTGTTGCAATTATCTGAACTCCGTTAAATCTTGAAAAAAAAATATTTTTTTTAATAATCTTCCACCAATTAAAATCGATAGCATAAAAACATGAAGAATATGAATGAGTTCCTTAAGCTAAGATAAATATAATAATAACTTCGCGCTATCATTTTGAGCATAAAAGATTCACCAATGAAGGATATTAGAATTTGATTTAGGGCATATTGATGTTTCTGGACGCATTGGCATGTAAAGGTTGAAGTCCTCTTGCAAAATTTGACTTTTTCACCGTAAGACTATACACATCTAAGGGTACATTTGGTTTGGAAAATTTGTTAATAATCTTAATTATCTATTTAAGATTATCAATAAAAATCTTGTTTAATTCAAATTTTAAAACATTAACAGGTTATAATGAATACATGACACATCAGTATTTTGGTTAAGTTTCTTAAAAAGGAAAAACCTTAGGAAAGTTAAGTTTTTCTCTATTCAAGGATTAACTAATTTTTTTCTCCAAAAATACCTTTAATAAATAATTAAATCACACTCCAACCCTTCCCTTCCTAAAATTTCACCCGACTCATAAAACTTCCGATGCATTCTCTCCCAACTTAAAACCCTAAAATTACAAAAAAAAATTTAACTAATTTGTTAAAAATATATGGTGCTTAGGAGGTATTTCAAATTAAATTATATTATATTTAATTTAGTGATGCTTTTAATCATACGAATTTTTATTTTCTATATTATAAAAAAAATTAAAATAGAGATGCTTTTAATCGATCAATTTTTTATTTTCTTAATTAAAAAAGTTAAAATAAAAATTAAATCATTAGTTTTTTATTTTTGTGCAATTTAAATATAAATTAATAAATGTATGAAAATTAGAATAAGAATATGAATTTAATTTTCAACATAAATAAATCTACATTTAGATTTTAATTAAAGGTAACATAGTAAAATAGCATTTTAGTTATGCATTAATACTTCTAAACAAATAAGTTTTTATTATATTATTTAAAATTGAACCAAACAATATTGGTTATGTTTTATTCCTTATAATTTTGGTTATATGATTATTTAGTAATCACATAACTAAGATAATACATGATAACTTAAACCAAAAGCAGCATGGGAAAGTCACTAAAATATCTGCCGAACAAAACTCAGCTGAAATTGGGAGCAGAACTCAATGATGCAAACTCCAAAAGTCGACTGAAAATACATCTTTTTGAGCCAAGCCAACAACACCACAACATTGTTCTTCACACTATTTTTATAAATCTCCCAATGAAATATGAAGGCAAACATTTAAGTCAGTAAATCACTCTAAAAACAATAGAAATTTGAATCCTAGTTTAATTCACTGGAATCTCTGCAGTGCAGCTGGCTTCCTCAACTGTATGAACATCCTACAAAGAAATTTAAGTTTTAAATTAGGGATAACTTGCCCAATAAGAACTTTAAATTAGAGATTAGATTATTACCGTGTTCTCCTTGTCTTCCTGTAAGGCAACTTCTGTGGCCAAAATATCTGCTTTATCACCTAAATTTTCAAAAAAAATTATTATTTCAAAATAAGCAAGATTTAGATTTGAAAATGAATACTGATTTTGATACCGATTCTCGCTCATGATTGTTTTGCGAATCATATTAGAAAACAGCCTTGGACAACGGGCCATCAATATAAATATCAAAGGTTTTGAATTTAGTGAAATACATGGGATTAGGTTAGTATTGTTACCCGTTTCAGGTGGAGAATTTTCTTCTGATTTCTTCATTGTTTCGTCATCATTTGGAGGTTCTGTCTTTGATTTCTGTGATTTTCTGGGTATAGTGATTCCATTGTTATCTTTAATAGGTACTGTCTTTGCTGCATCCTTGTTGCCTTTGCTTACAGGAATTGGTTGCCTCTTCCGAAAGCCATCCTTGCTGTCTGAGTTCGTAATTGCAGCGAGACTATCAGAGTTCAGTGACTTGGATGTCACATTTCTGTTGCTTGATTTGGATTCTATGCTACATTTCGACTTGTCTGATTTCTGAGTCACCACCTCAGGTACCTTAGGGGAGCTTACAGAAACTTTTAACTTCTCAAAGTCCTCCATGATATTGTAGCGCTGGAGTAAATCTTTGACAGATTCCTCATGCTCAGTAACAAGGGCATGTCTTTGTATGTATGATTTAAGCTCCTCACGTACACGATCTAAAGGCTGTCAAATAGAATTTTGCAAATATGGAATAATGTAAATTTAGAAATAAATAACCAAGCGTAGAGAACTAATCTCAATTCAAAAGAAATCATTGGCAGTCAAGCAATACAGATAAATAATGTGAAAAAAAAATGCAACAAGACTACATAAAAAAAATGCATTCGGCTTACCTCACATTCTGACTCAAGTGCAAGCTTGAAAAAACCAAGTGATGTTGAATGTTTTGATGCTGATTCTGACAATTTGATCTGAGTTAACCAATAAGAAGCAGAAGAAAGTACACTGAATTTCCGTCTAATGATAGATTTTGATGCTTCAGACGACGGTGTGTCGTTTTTCCCTTGCATGTTCAATCTTTTCGCTCGTGTCTCTGATATAGGAGTTTCGCTCCCAATTGGTTGACGAAGAGGAGTGGAACTAGATTTGGTAGGAATTGAAAGTCTACGTGGATGTCTTGCAGCATTATCCTTTCCGGAGACATTGAAAACGCTTATGCTCTTGCACACTGCAGGAGAAGATCTACCTCTGAAAGGACAACGGTAATGTTCAGGAATTGTGCCTAAAATGTTATTTCAAATAGATGATTCTCAATTATAAGAATTTGTAGCAGAACCAGATGTCTAAGATAATCATCTTCTTCTAAAAATAAGCATTCAAGTCAAACCCCAAAACATCCAAAAGAACTACTAAAGACCACATAAATATTAGTATTAAAAAACTGTATCCCTCTGAATGATTCGTATTTGATTGTAAATATTACTTCAGAAGAAAAAAAAAAGTTCTTTCGTGTTTACTACTTCAGGAATTGTCAAACTGAAAAGACTCTAGGTTTAACATCCTCCATCTCTTGCCAATTAACATCCAACTTTCTTAATCAATCCAAAGAAGCTTTTACAACCGCATGGTATAACAATTTATCATAAACAATTAAAGTGAAAAAGATCAACGATATGTGGAAATGCATCCCTAGAAGCATAAGCGAAAGCACAACATGACATAGGAAGAGAAAAATACTTCTTCGAAGCAGATGAAACCGTAGGTTCCTCGATAACCGGTTTCCCTTCCTTCGATTTAGCCGCGGATCGCAGCGGGTAACGCAACTTCGAGGATCCTACACCCGATGCTTCGTTCTCGAAGTAAGTAGTCAAAGAAAAGCAAAGACAACAAGATCGCAACAACACAGATAATGAAGGAATGGAGATCAGTACCAGATCGGGCGGACTGATTGCTGGCGGATTCCATCCCTTCTCTCTCTGGCAGAGCGTGATCGACCGATTTGATCCCAAAACAAGGCGAAGAACTCCGTCTAATTTTGTAGGTTGTAGCGCATGCCAAGTTTGAGCCGTTATAACGAGGCCAAGTCAGTGAAATGGGACCCAACCCTTTATATTCAAACTCGCGCGTTTTGAGCGGGAATCGATCGGTTCGAGGATTTGAAATCCGAATTAAGTAAAATATTTTGGGCAACAAACCCGCTCACCCAAGCGCATTGGACGATTGATGTGTGGTGGTCGGGGGATTGAGACGAAATGTACGGTCAAGATTGAGTGATTGTGAAATTCGGTGGTATCCGGAGAAATAGTATCGGGAGCGTGCCACGTTACTTGAACGGACGGCTCATCAATCTTCAGTTCCCGCTCTGGACTGGATCGTCTGACTAGCACGTGATCCCGCGTCGGTCACTGGTCAACGATGAGTCTTTTGACGGGCGACTATTGGCCACACGTGGCGATTAACAAACTGTTGGGGATTGGAAATTAGTGAAAAAGGATTATTATTCATTTTGGGCTGGCGATTCTGTTTTTTTTTTTTCATTCCTAAAAAGACCTTTAGTCTCACTGTTTTTGGGCCAGGCGGTGCTTAATGGATCTCAGCCCATTCTACCCAATAATTGATTTAGTCGAACTATATAGCGAATGTTTCGTATTACTTTTTTAAATCGAGAGCACAAGTCACGTACTCACATCTCCCTCACACCCTCGATTCATCCTTCCGCTCTCTTCCTCCTCTTCGCCGCTTTTATCTTGCCGATT
Organism: Alpinia galanga; assembly: GCA_037177395.1. Taxonomy (NCBI): domain Eukaryota; kingdom Viridiplantae; phylum Streptophyta; class Magnoliopsida; order Zingiberales; family Zingiberaceae; genus Alpinia; species Alpinia galanga. The sequence continues at coordinate 14,567 of JBAMHZ010039946.1, forward strand.
CTCTAATCTCTCACGTTCGATCTCGCAGCGTGTCACTCCGAACTCCGGAAAGATGGCTAACCCACCCATGCGGACTTGCCCTAATGATGCCAGAACTCTACTGGATCTCGACGCCGACGCCCTCGCCCACTGCTACGGCTTCCTCAACATCCGGGACATCTCCAACCTATCCATGACCTGCAAGTCCCTAGCTCGCGTCGCCTACTCTGACTGCGTATGGAATCGTCTCTTCAGGTGCCTTTACGTCCTCTTCTCTGATTTTATTTCTTTCTGAATTTTGGTGAAAGCTCAAAGAGTTTGAAGCTGTCTTGGTTTTCTTCCTTAGAAGTTGTCGTTTTGGACGGCGATTGTAGTTCTTTCTTCTCGATTTGTGTTTTAGATTGAATCGGTACGAGATGATGCTCCAAGCACCTTCAGAACACGCTATTCATATCAACTCGAGCCAAATAAACATACATTCGTTCCAGACTAAATATAATTTTCTTTGCTAACAAACCAAATCAAAGTTCCCCTTTTTGTGCTGGTATGAATCGAGTTTTATGAAAATATAGTTTAATATAGTTTTCTTTTACTAACTTCTATGTACAAGGAATCCATAATAATTTAAAATTTGGACTTCCAGTTCAGTTGCAGTTCAAAAGTAAGAAAAATGAAACAAAATTTAAATTTCATATAAAAAGGTTTAAATTTACATGGATCCATTTTGATTTGGTCCAGTTCGGTTATTATGACTGAACCACACAATGGACACCCAAGTGCCTGCTTAGCCATCAGAGTTAGAGGTATAAGTTGCGACTCTAAGCACACTAAAGGTACTACACTTGGTCATTAGGCTCCAAGGTCAGGTTGTGGCTCTAAGCACACCATTGATGTTTGTAATTACCAACTTGGTCAGCCTGGTACTATGCCTGATCGATAGGCTTCAAGGTATTAATTACCTATTTAGAGGCTAGTTTTCCTTTAATATAAGTACAATCAAAATGCCCTCGCTTTGTCATATATATGCTGATGACCTCAACAACTATGGTAGAAATGTCCTTGAACACTGAGCATAAACTATTTTGGGGGACAATTGGAATGCTTGAAAGAAGGGGGAAAATGGGGACACCATGATTTTTTAGAATTTCGACTGGCGACTTAAAAAATAAAATGGATTTCTTAGTTTTCATCTTTTGATATCACATATTACTCTATGCACAGCACTCATGCAATTCTTTTGTTGGCATTCCTTATTTAAGTTGTTCGATAACATTATGTAGGGAGAAGTGGCCACATTGTTCTGTATCCTCTGGAGTTGCTGGAGTCAAAGAACAGTACTTAGCCAGACATACAGCCCTACATCAACTGAAATTTTGTGATCCACGGGAGATTCATTTCAACTACTTGTACTCTGGACCAGCCAGCCATTTATTTCTGGACAGAAACACTATCATTTCATCTCACGTAAAGTGTTTTGTGAATCTAATTGACAACTTCTTCAATTCCTTACTAAATCGTTTTATTTTTTAATCATTTTTAAGCAGACTGATAAAATATTAAAAAGGGATATTTTAATAGAACATCTTCTGCCAACTATGTTATTTGGACTTAAGGATTAGTGCCCACACGGTTGTGGATCCAAGTGTTCAACACAACTATTTCTTTTTTACTCTTAATCAATAAAAATAGAAGATGTTCACTTGAATGTCAGTATTGGACACACGTACAAAGGGGATAGCTGAAGAGTACATGTTACTTAGCTCTACCATATTGTCTTCGTTTGGTACATGTGCAAATGATCCGAATAGAAGCAAAGATAAAAAAAATTTCTGATTTGTCATATGATTTTTGGACTTCTGGTGTTTAATTTAGTCTGTGGATGGTTAAAGAAATTCACTTTATACTCATGCCCTAAGCACCATTCCTGGTATCAGAGAAGGTCTGCGGAGGATGGTTAGGGAAACAGCATGTACATTATAGTTTTTTTTTTCTTTGTCAGTTTGCCTTTGTAAGTGCCCCTCCTTCCCCTGCTTTGGCCAGAAGATTGTTTTGCTGTTTCATGCAAATTATTCTTATGATATTGACTATTGTGCTAGTTGCTGGCCAAAGAGTAGGGAAGAGCAAGTGCCACTGAGACTTAGGCACTTGATTGCTTTCAGTTATCTTTTTTTATATGCTTTACCACCATGAAGAATCATGCTGAAGTTTAATTACTGTTTCTCAGGGTTCAAGGATACTAAGAACAAGGGTTGATTTTGCTGAAATTCACCATGAAGAAGCATTGATAGCTCATGGTGCAAGAATTACATGTATGAGGTTAGTGGAGTTGCTAAAATTAGATTTATCCATATTTCTTTAATTTTTCTTGATTAAACTTGAAATTTGACAAGTTACATGCCTGTTATTCGTCATTGTTTTTTTTTTCCGTTTGTTTGTATCTAGAAGGGGAGCCTTGGCGCAACTGTAAAATTGTTGCTTTGTGATCCAGAGGTCACGGGTTCAAATCCTGAAAACAGCCTCTTGCAAAAAAAAACAGGGTAAGGCTCCGTACAATGGATCCTTCCCTGGGACCCCACATGGCTGGAGCTTCGTGCACCGGGCTGCCCTTTGTTTGTTTGTATCTTGTGGTTGCACCTGTTTCTTTTGCTACCTTGCTTTTGCATACTACTTTTCTTATCATTTCTCAGTGGCTTTTTCTTGAGCAATTAAATGTTAAATCATGCGTCTAAGATACTATTTTATTTTCTTTGCAGATTATTTCCTATAGTGGAGACATCTTTCTTTCGAAATGGTATGCAACCCGATGATAATGTTATAGTCACGTCAAGCTCAGACCACACTATTCGCCTATGGTGGAAGGTCCTTGCAATTTTGTTGGTGTTAATTATCAATGTTCTATATGAAAATCAAATCCCTTTTGACTCTCCTGATATCTTGGGAATATATACCAGGCCTCTCTAGTACTTTTCTTTAGTGATTTCTTCACTAAGTCATAATGTAGCATTTTGGTGCAATTCCATATTGCCTGTGATTGACTGTACTTGTTGACAACAAACTAGAGTATTCCATCAATAATGTCACTTGAACTGTGATTCCTAAGGCATTTCTTTTGCATGCAATTTTCCATTATCTTGGTATAATGATAATAGTGATTAATTTCATGCTTGAATTTTGCATAATTTTCAAGGATGGATATATTTCTAAATTACTTACATAATTATTTTGTTTACACATGTTTCGGTTTTTGATTGATTCCCATATTACTGCTTTAAGTTATCTGAATGCAATATTACTTCGACACATTTGATTATGCTATTTAATAAATCTTTGCCTTAGATAATGGAAGATGATTAACCAATATTCCACGTTTCACATTCTAGCATGGATTCCAACTGTAAAAAATCAAACTATTTGCTTGTAGGGGTAGGGGGTATGGTTGTGTGAATCGACTAATTCACTCAGACTTCCTTATGTAGAATCAGACAGTTGAGTGTGGTTATTTGTAGGGTATTAAATATCGATTCGTGCCGGGCGATACGGGCGGAATTTATCGTTCCACCCATCGCTTGGCACGGTATAGGTGGCCGCGGAGCCACCTCTGCGTCGCGCGGCCTCCGTGTCCACCGCGGAAGCGTGCGGGGCCACAACGACGCCCCGCGG
>JBAMHZ010040259.1:0-18193 GCA_037177395.1 Alpinia galanga
TAACTAGATAGAAAAAACTATGACCATAGCATGTTGTGCATCAACTGATACACAAATATATCAAACCCTACTCAGGCTCAGTTATAACCTGTGACATCTATTTTTGCAAGCATGTGTAACCTCTATAGGAATAATCTCTTGATCTCATATGTACATCTTTATCCCTAGCACCTAACATGCTTGCATCAAAGCATACGACAACAGAAGCTAATAATCAACACGCAAATAAAGACAAAATTTAGTGATACCAAATGAAACAAATTTCTCAAACACCATTGTGCCAAAGGAGGAAGGATTTTTGCACTTCAAAGGGATCATGGTAGGTAGAAGTTTGTATGTCACTACATGAGAAAAGGGTACCATCCCTCCAACCCTAACATAATCCACTCAGAAAATATTCCATGAATCATTATTTAACAACGGAGTGGATTAGGTTTACCTGAATGGAGGAGACAGGTTGAAGGGAGGTATACTAATTGTTGATCCATAAGCTAACCACAAGAATCATCTTTTATTAAGATCACCAAGTCCTATCACCTACCACAATACAAAAAATGAAGTCAAATGACACATCAAGCCATACAACAAAGGGAGAGAGAAAGGGTTTACAGATTGCCTCTGCTCGAATGAGCACAATTAATGTCAAATCCACCTTGTAGCCCAACTCGCTACATATCACCAACAATCTATTTAATATCGATTGATCTGATGAGATCTACCCCAATCAAAAACAACTACATTCCTACTGAGCACTAATAGAAAGGAAAATTAGGTGCCTAGGTTCCTACCTACTTGCTGGGTCAAACACTAAAGAAACAATTGTTGCACACATCCTCCAAAGAAGGTTGCTTCCATCGTCACTGAAATCTCTCAAGAAGAGAGTGTAAGTGCACATTGTGACTCCCTATAGAAGCTTACATGATGCACTGTTTCATTGTAGAAGAATCCCCAAAGGAGATCAACCATCACTACTACATTGCTCAGATTTAACAAAGTAATAACTAAAAAATATTGTTGAAATAGTCATCGAAGTGGAAATCATCATTCAAATTTGTAGTTGTGGAGCACAAACGCTCCTTTATATGGCATCCTACATAAGAACCATCCTTTGCTATTGCATCAGAACGAAGGTAACCAACCCACATTTGTGATGAGGGGAAGATGTTGTCCAAGCACAAGGAAGCTTGAGGAAATTTTTTTGTTGGTGTTGCTTCACAAGGGGAGCACATGATTTAAGAGAAGGGGGAGGGGTGCAAATGGGACAAGGACACCAGGTTATCTGAGAATAAGGGGAGAGGTAATGGTGGGAGTCAATTGAGTAGAAGTTTGTTGTAAGAGTTGCTTTGGGTGGGAGAGCACGTCGATGTGTGGAGTCTATTGGATTCAAGAAGAATGAGCAAAGAGAGATTTGGACGAGGTAAGGAAGAAGGGATTCTATAAGAGAGAGCCTTCATTGTGAGGATAATGTTGGATTGGCAAAAAGGGGAGAAGGGTCTAGGTGGGATGAATACTAGATTGACAATGAGGGGATAGTAAAGTAGTTGGTTCGACTTCATATGCTGAGTGAGGGAATTTCTGATAAAGGTGGAAGAGGAGGAGGAGGTGTTGCATGAAGAGTATTGTTATATATCTAAAATGGGAGGGGGAAGGTGGAGGAGCCAAGATCTACAGTTGTGTGCATTTCTCAAAACATTTTCTTGAGAGGGGGAAGGGGAATTTTGAATTTTCTCTAGTGGCTTTGCTTGCTAAGGCTGTCTCTAAAATGAAGGGTTCCCATCTTCTGGAATGTATTTGGATTTACATATATAAAAAAAAATCTGAACATAATGGCAGTTTCTTAACTTTCCCAATGAACAACTAGTTTTTTTTTTAAATTGTTTATACAAAACTACTTCCGTTGGGGCTTTATTTGATTATTCTTGTTGTGATATTTCCATATGGTTAGTTATGTTATATATTGGCGAATCATAGGTTGATGTACAGGTAATTTTAAACATGTTAGGATTTATTCCTATGTTTTCCATTGTTTATAAATTTTGCATGGAAGTTCGTTCCATTGTTTTTAATTCACTTTAAAAATAACATGAAGCACTGAAAAACACAAGATGATAGAAATGCATTCTTAGCAAGGATAGAACAAAATTGATAGCCTAGAATTGTTATATGACAATAGTTTCCTCTTATATGGCATTTAGAAAGTTCAGGTGCGGTTTCTTTTATTAGTTGGCCTTGACCTCCCTTGTTAAATTCCATCTAAGATGTAAGTAATTGAGGCAAAAGTTATGGGCGGGATCTATATTTCTGTAATAAAATTCTTTATTTTGCTATATTCTGTTATTATGTGCTCAATAGATGAGCTTACAGAGTTTAGTAGCTGGAAATACTTGTCGAAGTTGCATATCATTAATTGCCCTTTCTTACAGGCAATGTCTTCCCAAGACTATTCATCTCAAGTTAATCAGACTTTCTCTTCAAACTTTTTGTCTTCTTTGAACTCAACAAGTGGTGATGCTGGTGTGAGTGAGCCAAAACTACCTGCTCATTTTCAATGTGAAGGTTCACCACCACAAAAGTCACTTCCTAGAAAATGGAGTGCAAATTCATTGCCATGGGAAAAAAGACCCTCTAATTTTGGTGAGGAAAATGGAACAACTGAGTGCAGAGAAATTCCTGAAAGTTCAAACGAGGACATGGACCAGCTCTGCAATAAACCTATTGATCGTTGTTCCATGTTTGTGGAAGCTTCAACTCGACAAGACCCTAATGCATATCTTTCTTATCTCACTGAAAAATCTACATTTATGTCTGCTGACCTTTTTGATTTTTTTGGGTCATGTTTGCCCAATATTGTGAAAGGGTGTCAATGGATACTTCTATATAGGTAAGATTTTAGATTTATTCTTGACTAGATGGCTTGTGCTAGTTTCATTGGTTGTGACATACTATTGTTCTCTCCAAATGAAGGGCAGCACATGGAAACATGGGATATCACTTCAAACTCTTCTTCGTAAAAGTGCTGACCTTTCGGGTCCATGCCTATTAGTGAGTTTATCACTTAGTTGTTGATCGATTCTTGTTTGACCCCCCTGATTGTTAGTAACTAGCGAATATAACTATTATTTTTGCCCCTTTGTGTTTATGCTTATCTTTTACTTGCTAGATTGTTGGCGATATGCAAGGTGCTATTTTTGGTGGCCTTCTGAAGAGTCCTTTAAAGCCTACATCTAAAAGGAAGTATCAAGTAATCTTCTTATTCACTTAGCATTTCACCATTTAGAATGCCAGCGCTTAATATTCTTATTGACTTAGCATTTCACTATGCATAATGCTGGCACTTAATATTCTTATTGACTTATCATTTCACTATGCATAATGCTGGCACTTAATATTCTTATTGACTTAGCATTGCACTATGCATAATGCTGGCACTTGATATTCTTATTGACTTAGCATTTCACTACATAATGCTGGCACTTGATATTCTTATTGACTTAGCATTTCACAACACATAATATTGGCACTTAATATTCTTATTGACTTAGCATTTCACTAGGCATAAAACTGGCACTTGTATTCTTACGTTGCTTTAGTAGTTGCTTGAGTTTGATTATCATGGTGTTTGTGAGCAGGGCACAGGTGAAACCTTTGTGTTTAGTACAATTTATGGGGAGCCAAGACTCTTCAGAGCAACTGGTAATTGTTTTACAATCTTGCATATTTTTTGGCATTTGTATAGTGCATGAAGGTACATATAAAGCATCTATCATTTTAGGATCCACTCAATATCATAGTGAAATATTGATTTATCTAGGAGAAACTTTAGGTTTCCTTTGCAATTCTCTTAGGATATCCCATATCAACAAGAATCTTATGTAGGAGGTCAATAGCTAGCCTTTTATCTTGTCTTCAATTGGCAATTATTACTTAAGACATTGAGGTCGAGTACTATCAATGTCAGAGCTTGCTGATTTTTATGGGGCCTAATTATATATTTAAATTGGGCATCAAGGTTTTAGATTTAGATTTAGTTCCTATATTGGGCAAGACTAATTGTTTGTCTATAAAATCCAATGCTCCGGCTCCTGCTCGATATAGATTAGAGACCTTTGCTTATGATGGCTTAATAGCGTTCCAGCTCATGCTTGATTGATGACCATGAAGGGAAGTAACACTGGCGATTGGCAAGACATATCTGAGTAGCGTTGCCTGAACACGGGCGTAAAGCATCAAGTGGAGGCATTGAATCCTTGCCCGACTGGTCAAAGCCAAGTTCAAACGAACTGGCCAAAAGGAATAGGCCAAGGCTGAGCTTAAGGCTCATCTCACTTATTGTGTGCTTTGTTGCGAGACTGACATCAAGGAAAAGTGCACCTCAATTGCCTTTATCTTTCTTTCCAACCCACTGCTCAGCCCCCTCCAAACCATGGCATCAAGGTAGGAAAGCCCCAAGGGTTGGGCTTCAATCGATCTATTGGTAAGGTAAGGGGAAAGACAACTGAATAAAGAGAGCTTTAGAGGGTGGTTGGTGACAACAATTGAAATGCGGAAGCCTCTACCTAGTTTGTGTAGAATTTTGTCTGACCAAGAAAGTCGTCATCTTCGTCTTCTATGTCTCTATCTCTTTTTCTTCATCTTAACTTTTTCTCCCCTTCTACAATATCTTTCCTCTCCTGATCAATGCCAATGAGGAATAAAATTGTCTTCTTTAAAAAAGGGGCCTGAACGGCCTAATGAATGCACCCCCAACTTAGATATAAGTCCCATTTGCCCCACGGTGGGTTGCTTGATGTCAATCATATTGCTAGCAGAATACCAAATTTTCATGGACAGAGGAAGAAAAAAATGTTTCACAAAAAAACTGGGGGGAAAGCAAACCTTGACCTTGAGCATATGCTTATTGCTATGTTGGCTTGGAAAAATATAGGTCAACTCTTAAGAGGCACATTATAGATATTCTTCAGAATGCAATATTTTTGCTGAAAAAAGGAAAATCTTTCCTGAGTCGCCACCAAAGATTTGGAAAGACTTGGTGTGCTCTAACCTAGAACACTAGTTTAATATTGTTTCCTGGAACTTCTAATTTGATATGCTCAGGAGAATTGAGGTCTTAGTATGGAATGACTGGGTGCGCACCAAACAAGAACGATGTAATTTTGATTCCAAAACTTCTAATCTGATATACTTGAAAAATTCAAGGAGGTCCCAGTGAGAAAACTTCAAGGGGAAGATCATGCAAAAGAAGATGAACTGAACGTTGTACCTAATGAAAGTTAAGATAAAATTTGGAGTCAAAGAAGACCAGGATAGTCAAAGGAGAAAGCATGGATGCTTAGGGACGTTGTCCTATTCTACTCTTAAACCTTGCATTGAGAGAAGTGACAAAGGATCTGTTGGATTAGACAGAACCTAGATGCCTTAGTTCTCTAGGGCAAGGAATATGTCAATGAATTTGCCCTGGAAATTCCAATGTATCTCTAGTTGGACCTGTTTGTTCCTCTTCTTAAGTCACATAAACCTAGGTGATAATTTTCATGTCCCTCATGCAAGTATAACATCTCTCCAATCAAAAAGTTTCCGGGTGTATCTATGATGATAACAACCATGATAGTTCAGCAGCTTAGAGCAGAAATACTTGAAGATTTGCGACTCTGGCCATATGTAATACATGGAGGTTCTTCGGCCAAGCTTATTTGGAAGGAGATATACAAATTAATAAATATATGTATCTAACACTATTAGTTTAGAATGCAAACAAAAAAATTCAATCTTGATCTTATCATCATAAATCAAGGTGAGAGCAGAGGGAGAAAGGAATGCTTCTTTGTTGTAAAAAGAAGAGTTGTGAGGGTAAGTAGGAGGAAGAAGGGTTTGATGATTGCTATAGATCCTAGGATGAAGACAGAGGTGTTATGCAGGAGAGGGATGGGGGGAGGGGAAGAACTTCATATAGTGCAGGGGTGAGGGTCAACTGGGGAATGTCAGCTTCAGGATAAGGAAGGGAAAACTTCAGCTACTACAAGAGACATGCATGAATTGCTAGTGAAGATAGGGTGGGGAGGGGTAAGCTTCAGATGGTAATTCAAAAATATGAAACCAGCCCTCCATGGCTGCCCCTAACCCGTGGAGGGGATAAATTGGAATCCCAATTGACCAGTGCAAAGTGGCAGGAATTGATCCCCGTCCACTAGAGACTTATCACATTTGCATTGACCAACTGAGTTAGCTCTGAGAGCTTCAGATGGTATTTCAAGCTTCATCTTTGTGCGGAGCATTGGAGTGTAATCTATGAAGTGGCAGATCAGTGATTCAGCAAAGAATGGGACTGCATATGAAGCAAATATGCGCTAGGAGGAGTTATGATTAGTACGGGACAGGTAGGGTAGGAATGCAGTGGGGAGGAGATGAGAGAGGGTACTTAGGCTTTGATACCGAGATATAATTTAGGTATCCCAATGTTATGTTGCATAGGGTTACTATTCATGTATTTATAGCCTTTAGATATAGTTAATACTATAAAAGATAAAACCTTGAGACAAATATTATATCAAACATTTTTTTCCTAACATTATTTTTGTTAATTTTAATCTGAGGAGTTTCTTTATACCTGTTATTATTTAGATGGACTATATCATGCTCTGACCTTGATAAAAGCTTGGGTCAAATTATGTTTTAGAAATTAAATTGCTCAAAACACTTAGCACAATATATTGAAATAACTTGTAAAATGTCATGTATAGGATTTAATGAAAACTGAAGTGAAGCAACTTTCTCAGGCATTGTTTAATATTTCAATGTTGTCGCTCTGAGACATTGTCTATAGGTGCAAATAGGTTTTACTACTTGTGCTTGAATGATCAACTGGCATTTGGTGGGGGTCGAAACTTTGCTTTATCCATTGAGGAAGATCTGTAAGTAATTTTTTATAGTTTCTTTCTTGTAAATAAGTATTCTGCTTTATGCCATCTAATTACTGAAAACTGAACTTTGTTTTGGAAACAATGCGTTGTTTGTTATTGAGAAGGTTACGTGGAAGCAGTGGCCCTTGTGAAACATTTGGAAATTCTTGCTTGGCTCATAATTCAGAATTTGAGCTGAAGAATGTTGAGGTAATATTAAATCCCATGAACGTCAAGTTTCAACATTCTTGTGCGTAAATTTGTTCACTTGGATTCCATCTAGCCATGTACTTAATGTTTAAATTCGATGCTAACAGTCTGCTATGCACAAAAATGATCTGAACATGTTGTTAAATTCCAGATTCCAACAAATAGTCATAAAATGATCTGAACATATTGTTAAATTCCAGATTCGAACAAATAGTCATACTCCAAAGAATAAAATGATTGCTGAACCAAATAATAAATTGATAGAGTGGGAGGTATGAAAAATAAGCGAAAAGAAATGACAAATTCGAGGCAAATCACTAGGCAGTCTGAAATTTTCAGTTACTCTAATATTATAAAGGTCGGTGTGGTGAACACCATGGATATCCGATTTTGTATTTCTTGCTACACTCGATGTCCAAATTCCAAAGTGTTTTAAAAGCTTTGATTATAATTGTATGCTTGTTTACTAGTTACTGCATCTCAAATTCCTTAATGAGCTATGATAATTGGGGCAATGATACCGACCGTATTCCCATATTTAAAAATTATTGTCGCTATGTTTGTTTTGCTCTGCTCCATTGTATGAGCAAATAAGATGGTATAAACAGTTTGGAGGTTCTTTCTTCGAAAATGTTTTGCCACAAACTAGCAAGAGCTTTTCTGGCTCAAATAGTGATTAAAATAACTGGCTTAGCCTTGATGGATGTGCAAGTTAATTTCAGCGTGTACTAAGTTTTCTAGTTTGATATTTAAAAGTTTATTAGTTGGCGGGCTTATGCATCTTAGAGATTTCTTTCTTTTTTTTTTTAAATAAGATATTGCGCCTCTAATTTTCTTACATTACTGTGGCAGCTGTGGGGATTCGCTCATTCATCTCATTACCTCATGTAACATTCATTCGAAGACAGTTGGATAACGTGCCATTTGGACGATTTTTTTAATGCATTTTTTATACTTTGTATAAAACCTTGTTATGATTTCTTCACCGTGGTTATTCTTCTCCCAAGCTCTGTTATTGAGTACCGCATTAATCGTCAGAGGAATAGTATTGACCTATCACATTATCCCACATCCGTTTGGTGCACTTTTTATTTTGGTTTGAAATTTACGAATGCCTTGAAGCTAAATTCCACCGTTAGCATTTCCATAAATCAAAGCACGATCATAACCTACTTGGCTTCAGCATTATAGCTCAACATATCATAAAAACAAATAATACAAGTTTGAACCGGCCAAACCCAAGCCCGTATTCCAAATTCCCTTTCCTTACGATGTCACATTGGGGATAAAAAAAAATAAAAATAATAATGATAGGGGATGGCGAGAGTACCAAGTGATTCTGAAACTGCTCCATTAAACTAGCGATAGATAAATCCTTTTGAGCAAGACAATGTAGCAAATCTAAGCTGGGCTTGATCAAGGAGCTGGGGATTTTGGCTCCTCTGGTTCATTCCCTGGGATTCCAAATATCCGAAGGTTACGGTCCATGGAACCGACTGCCATGTATCTTGCATCAGCTCCAAATTTCACGGACGTGATCTTCCCTGCATCCAAAGCAGAACATGGAATGGGTTATTATTGAGGTATTACGTATGAGTAGCTGTTGATTTAGATTTAAAAAAAAAAAACTAATACAAATTCTTACAGCTATGATTTAAACACTCAGAAAAAGGATATCCAAAAAATATATTGTGATTTGTAATAATACGATTTACATTTAAATTTCTTCATTGTATAGTGACAACGGATCAAATTTTAACTGGTATTGGCAGATACCTAACATGTTAATTGAGCATGAATACCGATCTTGACATTCTAAGATGGGTTTGAATAAAAAGGATATCTAAGATAAGCACAGCACCATTGCGTGTTAGGCATCTATACAGGTATAAATAACGGTAGCTAAAAATTCATAAACTCTCATCCCTAACGTCAGATATTGTGCATTTGAAAGGGAAAAAAAATGATACCGGTTCCAGATAAATCAGGGAATGTCCTGATAAGATTCCATTCCAGCTTCACATTGGCGACTTGGTACACTCTGCAAATTGCATAAAGGATTTTGTCTTTTTATAATGCATGATGAATAATATCAAATTCTAAGAAGTGGCTACAAACCTTATATCAGAACCAGCAATAGCAAGATAGGACCCACTGAAATCAAACTCAACTGCAACAAGGATGATATTTCAATGAGTCAAAATATAAAGGTCTCAAGTTGAAAGCTACTTAAAAAAAAAAAAATGAAACTGCCACATTAACAGCCCCCCCTCAGTGGCCCCTACTAAGGAGAGTAAACAAGGAACCCAATGGGCCAACACAAGGTGGGAATTCTAGAGAATACCTAAGGTGGTGAACTCCCAGCGATCGATCTCCCCCACTACAAGCGCATCATGCTTGTACTGACCAATTGGGTTAGCCCTAGGGGGCTGAGTTGAAAGCTACTTAATCAACATGGAAGTTTGTTTGAAATATTTATCACCATTGTAGATAAGTTTCCAAAAAGGCTCACTATATATACGGTGGAATTTTGAATTAAAAAAATCATTTGCATATGAGCATAAAAATGCTGATAAATCATATTGTGAATTAATTCATGACAGGCCATATGAACTGTATGTACTTCTACCAGACAGTAGCTACTAAACTAAAAATGTTTCAGGCAACACGTAGTACTAGCATACCAGAGTTTGTTGGAGTATTTGAATCATATGGACTGAAGGATCTGAAGTTCTTTAGCTTCCTAAGGTCCCAAAGTTTGACACCATCCATAGCAGCAGTCTGACCAATGTCAAGGAATTTGCATACACATCCTGTCAGGCAATATGAACATCTGACTGTTTAAAGCATCTCCAAAACGAGACATACCGCTAGGAAATAGCCATTCTCAGAAAATGACATAGCAGTCACTGATCCAACATGTCCATCGAACTTTGCAACATTTGACTGCACAAAAATCATTAGCCAAACGGTAATTAGAAGAAATCAAACTATCTTCATGTCTAATAAGTTATTACCCTTAAAACTGTCTGTACCTGAGATTTTATATCCCAAATATTGACAAGGGCTCCAGTAGTGCCAGTTCCTAGAATAAGACCATCAGGATGAAAAGAAGCTGAAGTATAGCCCTCCTCTGAACTAGCTTCACCAACCTGCATATTTATATTTTCTGTTATCTATAATCAAGTGGTATAAACATCTGCAAGCGTTTAGGGCATGCATATAAGTAAATTGTGAGAAGATGGAGGAAGAAAATTAGTGGAGACTACAAGGATAATGCGAGGGAAAATAACACACAACAAGTGTATGGGAAAGAAATACCTGAGTGAGGCAAGATCCTGTAGAGAGGTCATAGAAACACCAAGTGTTATCCATAGAAGCAGTAACAAAGTACTTATTTGTAGCATGTAGTGTGACAGCTTGTACCTATGGCAGTATGAAAATGTTAACTACCAAGTTGAGATGAAGTATGAAAATGGAAACAAAGTTCAAAGATAAAAAGGTCTAGGAAAGATTAGCTGCTTCATGTTACGTGAAGTTTCCAAGTCATAGGTTCATTAATAAAATTTAACAAAGAAAGGAACCTTCCAAAAAATTGATTGTCATATGACAAGTCTGATAACCATATTAGAGTCACTAACAACTCCATGTCCTCATTATTGTTAAAGGAACTTACTAGTCAGCAGTGATATTACAGATGTGTATGGTTTATATCTTTTGCAAATCATATTGTGTTCCTTGAAGAGAATTTAGCTAAAAAAATTTAGAATATCTATTATGGAAACAACGAAAATAAATAGAAGCTAAACCATCAGGTAAGTAAACTTGAATGAAATGCACTGTAACTTTATCAACACTAAAATAAAACTTGAAGGAATAGTTATCCCAGATTGACAAAAAAAGAGAGAGAGATAGAGAGAAATTGAATTATCATTCAATGGGAAAAATTGATGAAAATATTATTCAATAATGAGAGATGGTAGGTGTTTAAAATAATAACCTAAAAAATTGTGTGATCCTCATGCAACACTGGCAATACTAAAAGAGAAGGAAAGTTGAAACTAGATTGACAAAAACAAAATCTACAAGGATTCTGAAATATTAAATCCAACTACTTGACAAGAAGATGATGAAGGTTTGTGTAATTGTTCTGTCGCCATAAGGTCAAAAGATATTTGTTATATGCTAAATGTATAGCCAACAAAGAGTATTGTGGTTGTTCTGTAGCCGTAAGGTCAAAAGATATTTGTTATATGCTAAATGTATGGCCAACAAACAGTATTGGGTGATTAAGAAACAAAATGAACTATCAAATGATAGGCAGAAGTACTTCTCATTTTAACTGCCTAGACAGAAGGCTAGGACGGAGACAGTTAAGAATGCCCCTTGGTAAGGCTATTAGGTTTCTAATATTATACTCATACCCGGAACATTCTGTACTTTAAGTATAAGGTGGCAGAGACAAGAAAGTTGCTAGGTTTCTGGTAGTATACACATGACCTGTATATTCTCTACTTTTTCTTTTTTTTTATTGGCACTAGATATCCAGTTTTTCAAACCGACTAATCCTGGAAGTGACCAGTCCAACTCCACAAGGAAAGTTAAGATGTAGTAAATAAAAGTTAATTAAAGTTAAGTATGGACAACATCTACTTAAAGTGTATGCGGGTGGAGAACAAGGAACATTCTTGAGCTAATTAAAGTTAAGTATGGACAGCATGAAAGATATAAACTAATTAAGTATCCTAATTATGGTTTTTATTTGTAGAACTAAAGACAATAATGTTATGGCTAGCCCCATATAGTAGCAACATAAGTTAGATGGAAAGAACTTTTAACCATTTTATGTAAAGCAAACAATGTCACAGCATCAGAAAGCAACCCACCATGTAGAATATCATAAAATTAGAATTCCTCAGTAAAAGAACTAGCTCAGTATTGAGCAAATGAGGGATGTGCAAAAAGAACTTCAAATTTCCACAAGTATCAAACAAACACAACTAGATCTCAACCATATCATGATTGATATATTCATAAACCTTGAGACATAACATAGAACTGCTCTGAAAAACTAGAAATATCTCAAGCTAGATATCCAAGATTCTAGACACGGAAACTGAACTTAGCAAATTATGTGACTTTTAACTGGCAAGAGCAAATAGTCTAAACAAACAAATTGGGTGCACGACACATTTTATCTGATCCTCATATTCTTTAATCCACCTGAATCATTCCAAGTAAATCAAATTGCGAGCTAAAATGTAGTAAATAAAAGTTAAGTGCCAAGCCACAGAAAATTAACAAAACTAATTTTTACCAATTAAACTGCTATGTAGAAGGATACAGAATAGACAACCTTAAATACCTAAATAGTGATGAGCTACTTCATCAACGAAATTTATTGGATAAGTGGGCAAAAAAAAAAAAAATCTCACTGATATCTAAAATCATCAAAGATAGGTGAAATTTAATCATAAGTTACCTCAGCAGTGTGGTCTCTTAACACATGACGACAATCATAATTTTCATCAGCAGTCACTTGCCAAATGCGTACTGTCTGCAGAATCATAATCAGTGCAATAAGAATGACATCAAAGTATCACCACGAACCAATGAAAAAATTACAATGACTGCTAAATTTTTTTCAAAGGCACGTTTCATTTGAATCCCAAAAAAAATGTATGGAAACAAAGTGATTCACCCTACAAAAACATCTTTAAAAAATAATAGATTCATAGTTTTCCATCTAACTTTTATGGCAAAATATAAGTGTTTGTATTAGCAAAAATAATGGATAGAATTTATGGTTGCAATCATTGTAGCGGTTTAGGCCACAGTCATCTAGGCATTTTAGACAAGAGAACAGATTGCATAAATGAGAGAGAATATTTTTAGGCATTACAGATGTCTAGGCAGAAGCCTGTGCAAATAGGAAAGCCATCTGTGTGTGCAACCAAGTGATCCAGGTGGATCTAAGGAAATGTTTTTTTATATGTTGTACTTAGACATTATCTATCTTTTGATATTGTACTATGACATTAATTATCAAGTAGCTGTGTTTTTCTGTAATTTGAATTTAGTTCTAATTTGAATTTATAACTATACTTTTGTTGTGATTTTTGTTTTTTAGGTCCAAATGTGAAATATGAAATATTTCATTATTGTTGTGTTTAGCGTTTAGTGCTGTTTATATGTAATTATATATATATTTTTCACATGGCAGCACGTAACTTGTGTCAACTTAAAAATTTATTTGTAAGTAATAAACACTTTACAATATGCATGTTACTAATAAATATGACCTATTCAACATTGCTATATAGTATGAATTTTACGTTTTATGATTGTCATGTTTTTTTCATGTGGAATTTTGAACTCGATATACTTTATAGGATATATATCAATCATTTTTACCAATATTACTGTTTAAAAATAATGATATTGAATGCATATTGCCCCTTCAAATCACATTAGCGCTATGCAGTATGCAGTGGTCAGCTGTTTGCTGCTTGGAAACACCTTTTAAAACCTTTTTTGTAATGCTAATGGTACATTTTGAATACAAGTATCAAACTTCATAAATAGGTTCATTAAGTTTATCTGAATATCTAATGTTAAATCAAATAGATTAATCTAAAAATTTAATGTTCATTAAGTTTCATGCAAGATCCAATCATAAATAGGTTTTGCTTTAAGAATGAAAATGAAACATTGATTGATCCCACTAACCTTGTCACCTGACCCAGTTATAACGAGTTCTTCACCAGGAACAAATTTGACACTGGTGACCTAAATTAAGGAATAAGTACCCAACAAGATCTTAAAGGAAACAAAAATAAGATAATAGATGCAACCAAATGATAAAATTATCAAGGGCATAGGAAAATACCTTCTTTGAGTGACCAGTGAGTGTTGATAAGACTTGACCTGATGCCCTATTGAAAATAACTCCAGTTGAATCAACACCACCAGTAGCAATTACGTCCTGTTAGTACTACCATTGGATTAGTACAACAGTATATAATTAAGAAGGCTTATCTTGAACGTGCATCAGTTTCATAGAAGGTTTAGTAAGTATTATTGAGCATTGACAGATCCAAGTGACTAACAAGAGAACACCAGAAAATGCTACACAGATATGTTCTCAATGCTTCTTAAGGTTAGATCAGGAAAATGAAACAGTTATAAATATATCAATTGAAAAAGAAAGAAAGAAAGAAATTAATCACAAAGGTGGTCAACCATTAAGGCATCAAACTTTTAATACTTAAAACGAGTTTAATAAGTAACTACTCTAATGTATTGCACAAAATACAGCTAAATGAATATTTAGATTAATGTAAAAAATATTATATAAACATCCTTGAATAAACAATCATTAAAATATCCTACCTTGGAAGCATCAATATCAATACTAAGAATCCCTGGCTTGTTAGACTTGTGAAGTGGATGACTAGCAACCTGAGTGTATTCATCCAGTGCATCAACAGGAGCCAACGTAGCTGGGATCTAACAAAAGAAAAACATAAGATGCAGCTTCAAGATACCTTGAATGCAATGTCTTACATTCTCAAAAACAAACCAAATTGAAAATCACAAGATTCTGCATATGCACTCCTCTTTGTTAAAACATAATAGGTTTCACTTTACAAATGTTTGATCCATATAAAGATTTGCCTTTCAATGCAAAATCAGACCAAGAAATATTTGGGAGGTTTATAGTTTGTTGGTGATGGTACTGTTGCTTCTTTTCACCAATAAATACTACATAGAGGACCATAACCTAAAGCATAGAGAAATTACCTGGCGCTTTTTCCTCTGTCCAGAAAGCAAAGCATTGCATTCAGTAAGTTCTGCAATAATAGAAGGATTTATACCCGGACGAACTTTCTTTGCTACAGGACCCAACTCGTTTTCTGTGGCTGCAAATATAATCGAAGGCAATGAAATAAATTTCTGTTATAAATGTATAATTTCAGATCTTGTGTTTAGGGTTTTCAGAACCTCTTTTCCCATTACTGACAACAGCTGCATTAGCAGATTCAGCTCGTATTTGTCTCTCGCTCTGAGACAAAAGCATTCTTGCATCATCTCTTTCCTTCTTCAGTCTAGCTATAACCCGGCATGCAGCATCATGCTGGAGCATAATGCAGTTAGTATAGAACAAGTTATCTGCCCTATAGCGATAAAACAATATAAACTGGAGAAAAAACATGGGTAAGGAGGAAAAGAACAATTGACTAGTTACAAAAGTGAAAGTGCTACATATATTGATGCAGGCAAAGGCAGGGAGGTTTCTGGAGAAAACATGGACTACTAAGCTATTTAGATGATTTGGAATTTAAACAAATGGATTTTCCCCACAATACAGATAAATTGGTTGGGAAATTAAAAAACACAAGAAGAAAAGAGAGATGGACGAAATACACAAAAAAAAGATGGAGAATTTGATGTATGCAGTTATTATCGTGAGAATACAACAGAACTATTATGACGGAACATTCAAGTATGTACATCCAACAAATCATTGTCAATCATCACATAAGAACCAATTGAGGGGGGGAAATTAGTTGAGAGAAAGACAAACATAGATAATCAAAGGGCCAATACAGTGTCAACAATGGCAATAGGAATTGCAGCAAGGAGTTTAAAGTCATCCCACAGCACCATCTTACATCTACCACATGAATTAGACAACAATTGGTGTGTGCCCAAGAATGATAAATTCACACCTAAATGAACTTCACCGATGCAGGGGCATCCAGTAAATCGAACCATTCGTATCTTATGATGAGATCCTATCTTCTCCTAAGTCATGACAAAGGACAATTGAAGCCACCAATGAGGATTTCGACATTCCCATGGACTCCAAGCATGAGCATACTTCATTATAAGCCTTGGAGAGATGAATTCGAACCCTCTAACAGCCAACACGGCTTGCCCATGCCCCTTGGCACGGGCATGTCCCATTCTGGAGCCTAACAGAAGGTCTGCCAAATTAGGTTTTGTTATTTTTTTAAAGTTGTTTTGAACTTTTCTTATTTGTTTCGAACTTTTCTCTTTTCCTATGCTATTTAAATAGAAACTTGGGCTCTTGTAAAGGATACTTTGGTTTTGGAATAATATCGTTTGTTTGGTTTCGTTTAACCAAGAGGCGGAGCCTCTTTGTTTGTGAGTTTTCCCTTTCCTCCTTCAATTCTCTCCTCGCCTCTCTTCTATCACCGCTCGTGGAAGGTTTAGCCACCATGCTACCTTTAAAACGCTAGATCCATGGAAGGTCAATGAGGACATAGTTGTGATTGTGACAGATAGGTTCCGACTGAGGAAGCTGCACCCCATAATCAAAGTTCCCAAGAGATCATCAAGGATCTACAGAGACAAGTCGCAGAGCTATCTCAGCGCTTGGATGCGCAAGAATTGGAAGACCATGAGGTATTAGATCGACGCTCTAACTCAAGTTTTGAAAATTCATATCATAGAGACCACCATGGCCGCGAAGAATGCTATAAAGACCTTGGTTTTTGCGTTGAACTTCCTTAGTTTTCTGGCACATTATACGCAAAAAATTTCATTGATTGGCTTAACGAAATTAAGAGGATTTTTTACTTCAAAGAAGTTTTCGATTGTACAAAAGTGAAGTTGGTCGCCATTAAGCTCAAGGGTCAATCATCTGCTTGGTGGGAACAATTGTGACGCTCACGCGAGAAGCAAGCAAGGCCAAAATTGTTGATTGGGAAAAGACAAAGAAAAAGATGAAAGATCAATTCCTTCCCTTTGGATATTCTCAGTCATTATTTCATCATTTACATACTTTAAGACAGGACGCCCGATCGATCAATGAGTATACCAAGGAATTTTATCAGTTAATCGCTCGCAACTATTTATATGAGACTGAGGAGCAACAGATAGCCTAATATTTGGGAGGTTTGCAACAATCCTTTTAATATATTCCTAGTTTGCATTCTCTTTGGACTATTTCAGAGGCTTATCAACGCGCATTGTCGATTGAGAAGCAACAAAGTTGGAAACCTGAAACTCTAAGCGATCAAACAACACCCCAAGTTCTTCCTAAATCTACCCTTAAATGTTTTCGGTGTGGTGACCCAGGACATAAGGCCATCGAGTGCAAAAAAGTCGCTTGCTAGAAGAGCAAAACTTTGTTGCTTGAAGAAGATATGGGCCACCCCGCCGACAACGAAGACAATGTTGACTAAGTACTACATGAAGATGGTCAGTAGACATTGATTGTTCGCAAGAGCCTTCTCATCCCGAAGGAGGAAGCAAAAGATGTTTGGCTACAGACGAACATCTTTCACATGACCTGCATCATTGCAGACAAGGTGTGCAAGATGATTATCAATAGTAAAAGTTTTAAAAACATTGTATCCAAAGGCACCATGCAAAAGTTACAATTAAAGACTAATCATCATTCGAGATCGTACAAGTTATCCAGACTAAACAAAGAAAGCAACGTAACTGTAGAGCGAAGATGTCTCGTTTCTTTTTCTATTGGCCACAAGTACCATGATCAAACTTGGTGCGATGTTGTGACAATGGATATATGCCACATATTATTGGGACAACCTTGGCAGTACGATAGAGGAGCTATCAATGATAGATAGAAGAACACCTATACCATTCATATCGGAGAAAAGAAGATTGTACTAATACCCCGATGAGAGAATCTCACTCCTATTTCAATATATTATAGCTCTATTTTTCTTTCTATGTTCAGATTTTTAAATGTGGTCACACAAAAGAAAATCGTCTATGCTTTATTACTTCGATTGAGTAGCATTTTAGACTCAGGTCCAAATTTATCGGCCGATGTATAGTGATTACTTGGAGGGTTTACAAATTTGATGTCAAAGAATCTTCCTCCAAAACTACCACCTATAAGGGGCATTCAACACCGAATTAATATTATTCTAGAATCAAGTCTACCTAATCAGTCAGCTAATTATATTACTTTGATGAAGGCCAAAGAGTTGCAACAATAGGTGATGGAGCTGAAGGGTTTCGATTCGTTTCCCCTTGATTGCTTGTTCTTGGCGAACCAATCTCTGTCCCCGGATTAAAATTTAATT
>JBAMHZ010040362.1:0-18193 GCA_037177395.1 Alpinia galanga
CAATATTAGACATAATGAGACAAGTGTTAAGATAGGAGATGACGAATTATCTGGAACTGAGAGCTTTAAATATTTAGAATCGTTTTTGCAAGACAATGGAGGAATTAAGAGAGATGTTTTACATAGAATACAAGCAGAATGTTTGAAATGGAGGAGAGCGTCAGATGTTTTATGTGATTATAAAGTACCTCTAAAACTTAAAGGGAAGTTCTACAAAATTGCGATTAGACCTGCTATATTATATGAAGCTGAATGTTGGGCTATGACTCGAGCACATGAGCAAAAGATGAGAGTTGCAGAGATGAGGATGTTAAGATGAATGTGTGGACATATGAGAATGAACATAATAAGAAATGAGAGCATTAGAGAGAAAGCCAGAATTACATCTATTGAGTAAAAATTTTAAAAAATACATTTAAGGTGGAACGGATATCTACTTAAACTATCACTAAATGTTGTAGTGAGGTAATGTGAAATTATGACAAATACACATATTAAACTAGAAAGAGGAAGTGGAAGATCCAAAAAGACTTAGTTAACAATAAAATAAGATAAAATTTATTTTAATATATATGATGATATAGTATGGGATAAAACCCAACAGTATAGATGAATCCATATACTCGATTCTACATAGTGGGATAAGGTTTAGTTATTACTGTACTTGCCTTTTCTTTTTCCTTTTTTTCATGTTTTGGCATAGAACCTAAATACCTTCTTTGGCTAGTTTTGATATTTAACATTAATTATAAACGTACTTATATCAATACATGTAATATATAAAATTAGTATAAAAGTCCTAAAACACAAAGAAAACCTGGAAAATCAAGAAACTTGAAGTTTGAAAAACATGAATTTTTGGGGAAAACTCACCCTGAAAGCCAAATTTTCAGAAACACAAAAAATAAAGAAATCTGCCTGACCCAAATTGAGATAATGAAATTTTGTTGATAAATTTGGGTGCTCTGAAGCAATCCCAGTTGTATTGGAATTTTTTAGTAAAACTCAAACTGTGCCCACCCATATCACCATCATATAATAGTGACGGTTGATGAGAAAGTGTTGGAGATGTTAGATAAATGCAAATTTGATGTTTTCATAGTGTGTGTAAATAATACAAGCACATGAGAGGCATTCCTATCTGTTAGGCGTTTTTTATGCGATGATATATGTAATATTTCTTGCATCCTACCTTTTGCAATAATTTCTTGTGGGCACTAAAGTTTCTTCGTCCAGAACATGCAACCTTATATGTTTTCGTGCTATTATAATAAAGTGTTTATAGACAGGACTCTTGTGATTATTGATATTTTTTTTCTGAAGTAGAAAGAACATAATTAACGCGACTATACAAGAAACTGAATAGAACACCTTTAAGGTTCTCATGTTCGATGTACATAAGCTGAATGTGTGACATGGATGATGCCAAGTTGTTTCTTATCAATCTCTCAGTATTCTAATTCTTTGTACCTTTTAGTTTCTTATTACGTACTATTTATATGAGTCAGCGTTCTGTCCCTAGTTCCAAAGAGGCTTGATTTGCAAATTTACAATTTCATTGTTACTATACTGTATTGTGGTTGCTACACTGGTTTTCCAACTTTTGTTTGCTATTGAATAGCTTGTTAAAGTCCATAAGTGATGTGATCTCTCTTAAAGATTGCAAGGTATCCATCCCATCATGATCGATTATTTACATGATGCGAAGACTTTATTTCATCACTGTCTGTTCTCAAATTTATAACCAATTTCTTCTTGTAGCAAGGTAGCACAATGGTCCTTGCTGACATATTCTACTTTTAGTTCTTGTAAAATTCATCAGGATCCTAGATGAGTTAATGCATAATATGTGATACAGATCTTATACTTGCGATGATCATGCATACTTAGTCCCTCTTTTTTTTTTGGTTGCAAAACTCTGTTGTTTGTATACCGAGATGATAATTCTGCTAGTGGAATGGGGCGATGGCGTTTCATTGTTGTGGTAGTGAATAATTCTTCTATGCCCAATAAATTCTAATGAAATGGTTGAAGCTTCATGTAAAGTTTTTTTTTTTTTTTTTGTCATTCTGTTGGCTTGAAGTGCCATAAGTATGGTTGTCAATCGAGGCATGAATCAGTTTGAGTACTTTTTCAAAACATGAACCGTGAAGGGTAAATTTGAAATGATAAAATAGGTCCAAAGTTCCCAATTACTTGAATATGCTTTGCTTTAACAAGATACACATCAATGTTATATGGTATTGATAGCATAATATGATCAGTGGAGAATATTGATCATGATTAATAAATGAAACATGTAGGTTAATATCTCTATATGTCTTGAAATGCAGACCATTGTTTTTTTTTTCATTTTATTTATAAATCTTGGTGCACTCTTGTTATCAACTTTGAGTCTCATGGTCACGACACGGTAGCATCGAAAAGAGGTAAGACTGCAGCATTATGTAAACAAAGGAAGATGTAAATGACTTTGACATGAGATGTTTTCTTTTTCTGCTTATTTATTGTTGACTTCATCCTCATTGTCACTTTAGACTCTGAGTTTCCACATGATTGGTTTTACTTTGTTGTCCATTCCCAGATTCCATCCTCTCAGTCTCTCCAGTTCTACATTTAACAAAAAAAAATCACGTCTTTTCTCTGTTTTCTTATATCGTTTGGCTTAATCTTATTGAGCCAGATTTAATTCTCGTGATGAATTATATTATTTGTTCCACACTGATATAAGATATGATTTATATGAAATTTTTTTATATTGAATTGTATGATTGTTTATGTATTCGATTCATTCGGATCTTGAATTCTAGGTAGAAATCATTAATCTCGTGATTGCAACAGCTATATCCACTACTTCAGTAGAATCATGTTGTATGCCAAGATTGTTTGATGCTATCATCCTCCGAGGCCTAGTGTACCTGTAGTGGCTCAGCCTGTCATGTTTATTAGGTTATTTAGCTATTTTACTTCACTTATTCTCGCATGCAGATTTGATTCCATGCTTGAGCAGGATAATTATGATGCCAAGACTTTTTAGTCGTTTTAGATAATACTTACGGATTTCTGGTTGTAGGATTATGCTGGGCCATCGCTACAGCAGGGCTAGTAGATTTTTTGAGCAAGCACAATGCAATAATATGCATTTTATAAAAAAAATGTAGAAACAAAATGCGTGATTATTGATTAAAAAAACATCATTCACATATGTGTAACTATCAACATTTCCAGAACACTTGTCAAATAATTGAACATAAAGGGTTAGAAATTTGTTTTCTATCATTTTCAAGATAGGCTACATACTTGCTTAAAAGTATTGGGGTCTCACTCCACTTGGAGTACTGTGGTTCCACCACTAGCCAGAAAGAGTTTGAACAATACTTTTATACTGCTGCATGGTGAATACCTCAATAGTATTATTTCTTATTTGTGCATTCTCTAATGTTGATGTATGTCTTAAAAGTAATCAAAGTTTATCCTCACACTTTGCTAGTGTTTTCTGTTATGAACCAAACTTGTTTGTAGTCATCTTACAATGTGAATCATGACATGTCATCTATATCATCTTGTCAGTTCATGGTTTTGCAAGAGCTAGCTACATCTTAAAGAGTAACTTTGTTGTATGTTTTTACTTGCCTTATTTGGTGTTTAGTCAGTTTCTTGTCAAATTGTGTTTGAGTATGCTTAAACTGTGGTGAAAGTGAACAATCGGCACTTTAAAACTCGTCTTTGGCTGCTAAGTTTGGGATATCTAGAACAAAGGCAATCACATTAACCTCTAGAAATTGTCTTTTTGTTGTAGTTGTACATCAGTAGTGTTTACCCCATTTTTTCTTTTTCTAGTATGTCAAACCTTTTCAGAAATCATTTGGCTTTCTCTGTCATTTGTTTTCCTTTTAACCGTGGGTAATTGTTACATAGATAAATCAGGGTTCACTTCTGATATCTGACTCTCTTGGGTTTGACATTCAAGGTCACAACTTTAGTGCGTTGAATGTTATAAACTCACAAGGCATGATAGATGAACATTCAACGAGGAACAAACTTAAGGTAGCGGGAGATTTGATAGGACAACCGATAACCACTAGAAGTTGATCCATATTATTCAGTAATTTTGGAAGAAAAAAAAATTATGCACATTCATGTTTAGCTTGTAAAACTTCCTGTGTGCAAGTTTCTGCTTAGTTAAGCTTCTCACAGCCTTAGTTTGTCAGCGAGCAGGTTCATGCGCTCACATGAAAATGTTTTCAATTTGTGTTGTTATCGATGAGCTTGTTTCTCATTCTGTTATTCTTTTCTTTACCATGACTTCTTTTAAGTGGAATTCATATTTTATCTGTCAAATCATGTCAGCAAAATAGCATTTGGCCTTTCTCATCTGATAGTGTTTTTTCCCCCCCTTGAGCGGTTGTTAATGTTTTTGTATCTCATGGAGTGGCAGTATTTATTTATTTCCTTTGGTACTTCTATCCTTCTTGCCTTTTTCTCTTTACAGCCTTGATGCTTGTGATGATTGAGCCTAATGTTATGCAACTCGTGCTATAGCGCCTGTGTTAAGGAACATCCATTGAAACACTTGTTGGGTTTAGGATTCGTGAATCATTATAAATGGCATGTCACTAAGCATAAAAAGGCCATGTCTGCTCCTTATTAGACCAATTGCCTCAGCTTTTATGCATTTTTTTTCTCACTTCGATGGAGCACAACAATATTTTAAGTTGTTTTTAGATTTTTTTTTATTAGTATCAGATATCTGAGCTTTCGATCCGATTAATTTTGGAAATGATTGATTCTGTTCTATGAATCTTTGGGATTTAAAAACTTTAGTGGTCTTCACCGATCATTAAGGTACATCAGAAAGTGCTCTTGCGTGCAACTGGAATAACTTTTAGTCTTCGATTTATTTTATTTGGAGAAAAATTTTATAAATGCACTGCATTTGAGAGCCAAGTTGTTCAATTTCTTAATAAGTCTTTTTATTGCTGATATTACTTATCATCTCTTCGAATGGTCATTTATCTTTTATAACTATTTTTAGATAATTCCTGATATTTTTTAATTTTTTACTATCTTATTTTATTTTAAATATTACTTATCATCTCTTTGAATGGCCAATTTTTTACTATCTTATTTTTTTAAACTATTTTTGCGTGTTAAATATTTACTGTTTTATTTTATTTAGAATATTTGAATTGGCAACATTTTAAGGTACATTAGCAATGGAGCCGGAAACTCCTTTTATCAGTATTAATTCGGATTACACCTGTTCAATAAAACCAGTAAGAAAAAGCGCACCTGTTAAATAAAAAAGAGCAATTTTGCAAGCCCCTTAAATAAATATTATAAACTCTTCGAATAGAAAAACTTGAATTTTTTTTTTCTTCTGAAAAACAAAAAACTTTAACACGCATGAGATCTACAACCTGCACTACCCAACAATGGACTTATTGCTTATACCTGTCAGAAATTAACTGAATGAGCAAGAATTGAAGCATGTTGACAACCAAAAACATGGACAGGTAACAAATTACATAAACTTAGTAGTTGGCACATGTACTAGTTTACAACCAGTACGCATTGACCATTGTCATTTACTAGTTTACAGCCAAAACCCAATAACAATAACCAGGTAGTAGCAA
Source organism: Alpinia galanga (assembly GCA_037177395.1). Classification (NCBI taxonomy): domain Eukaryota; kingdom Viridiplantae; phylum Streptophyta; class Magnoliopsida; order Zingiberales; family Zingiberaceae; genus Alpinia; species Alpinia galanga. Next base: position 5,637 of record JBAMHZ010040362.1, read on the forward strand.
CCAAGTCACAGTTATCAGATATGGAACGCCTACACCTGTGAATAAATACAGCCTCTACAGAGGTAGACTACTTGGTTAACGACATCAATGAACGCCTAAAATACATGTTACATTACACGAGTGCAGATCAGAAAGGCCAGCAAGCTGACAGATAGATTGGTATGTGCTAGTTCGACATGAATCAAGCAACCTTCTGTTTCTTTGCATGCGTGTTCTCGGCATTTGGTTCTTCTTCTTCATTGTCATCTTCATCTTCTGCCAGTTTGGTCAGCTCCTCCTGGATCATGAGCTTTATGGATGGCTTTCGCGGAGTCAGATCGGTTTTGTAATGAGTAGCTAATCAGGGGAATTGCCGCAATTGTGTTACATTGGATGGATGCTAAATGCAATAAAGAGAACAAAAATCAAAAGTAAATACCTAGCCGCTTCAGAATGTCAGTAAAAGTTGCCTGAAACAAACAGTAGAACAGTGTCATGAACTTGTGAAACCAAACTGCAACGGATAGTATGAGAAATTTGCCATGAAAACTGTTGCATTGTTGGACAAACACCTATGTGCTGTATAGGCAAATACTGAACAGATTTATAAGAAAAAATTTGAAGTAGGAATGAAGGACCACCAATATCAACATCTCTTGCAGACTGACTAGAACAACCGAAAAAACTGCCTATCGCAAATCTATTCTATCAATCAGAGTTCCAATAGACAGACATGCTACATGGCTCTATGTTTAACCGAATCACTGTGGGACAGTGGTGGAGGCTGTGGCCCATTGTCAAGTGGAATTTGATCCCAAAACTGTACTATTTGTGCAAGAAATTTTCACAATGAAAATATATATATATATATATATATACTCACTGTGTTGAAGTCAACTTCTTTCAAAATTTCACATATTTTGTTTCTCAGTTCCTCTTTGCTTGGCTGTTGAGTCTCTGATTTTGCTTTATTTTTACCAACCTTTTTACCTTCATCAAAAACAAATGCATTTCAGATAAAATTCACGCATAAGTAATTGCAGTGAAATCCAGGAGAAATTCATCCAACTCGAAGGTTTAATAGTAAAGGAAAGATAATCAATTGAAATATTTTGTAAAAGAAGAAAAAGGCCATTAGATAAACAACCCTGAGATTTCCTACAGGATTTTTTTTACTTGCAAAACATATAGATAAAAACAAAAGATATAAATTGAAGAAATTAACTATAACGAACAAATAACCATTGCCAAGCCAAGGAACACGGCTACGGAAAACTCCAAGATAGTAACCAAAGTTATCGTTCAATTTAACCTATGCAAATGTTTCGAAGGTATATATGGCTACTTCAGAGCAATTATGCGGGGACTTGGTTTTTTAACAAAAGATCAAACATCCTTGCCATGCTTGTCACAGCCTGACTATAATCAGCACATGTCACACTTGGCTCGGCTATGTTTGCAGGCCTGTGCCAGGTGCAGGTTTTTCAGCCCACTGGGTTCAGACAGGGAATAGTCCTGAGTCTGAGACTGCACTGTCAAATGCCGTCCATGCATAACCTTATTGAAACCAGGCTATCCAGGCTGAAGATGGCCCATTGGCACCTCTTCTTCCACTAACTCAAAGGGAAGCCCAGTGCACAAAGCTTTAGCTATACTGGATCTCAGAGAAGGATCTATTGTACGCAACTTTATATGCAAAAGGTTATTACTCGAGCACATGACCTTTAAGTCACAAGACAACAACTTTACCATTGCGTCAAGATTCCCCTTCACGATTGCTTAATTGGCCAACACGTGAATAGTAGGAAAGATCAAGTTTAAAAAAGTAGTACAAGTAACAGAAAAGGTTAGAACAAATAAAAGCTTGCAACCAGTAGTCAGATAAATTGTACTGCTCATAATATTACTGCATTTTCGACGGTATAGAACTCATGGCTGACAGCTTACCAGTATCCGTCTCCTTTTTTGTTGATCTAACAGTCCTTTTCTTTGGTGCATCAGCTGTTTTCTTCTTCCTGGAGGAGGCCTTTGTACTTACATCATCATCGTCATCATCTGATTTTGAATGTTTGGAAGATAATGCTTTAGGACTCCTGGTAGTTGCAGGAGCTGACTCTCGCTTAGATCCAATCCCCACCCTTTCCTTACCAAGGGAATCCTTTTGTTTAGAAACTTTCTTCTTGTCTTTATTTCCCATTCCTATATTCTCTTTTTCAGGTTCATCTTCTTCAGAGACTCCCTGAGTTTCATCTTTCTCGTCCTCACTATCTGAATGGTCAACCCCCTTGCCTTTATGAGGACTACTAGCATTAACATCATCCTCATCATCTGTTTCTGGTGCACTTTTATCTTCGCTTAGAGAGGCATCATCTCTGATCTGCTGCTTCATAATCAACCCAAGAAATCATCATATCAGAAAAACTTTAGCAATCATCACAACCAAAGCATATGAATAATCCAATAAGAAACTAAACAGAATCAAAGAAATATAAACTATTGCAGGAAACACGATAAGATAAAGCCTATTGCAGAATTTGTAGCCTCTTATACAGACCTTCCTAGGTCTATTTGAATGTTTATCTTCAATTCCCTTTGACAAACTTCCCTTGGCCACTCTCCTACGTTTTCTGGATTTTGTTGATTGCTACAAAGGAAAAAAAAGAAGGAACAATGGAGACAAAATTAACATGAACTGCTTCGGAGGCAAATGGATAACCATTTGATGAATTCAAGAAGCGTCAAGCAATGCCCAATCCTAATAATAAATAAAAGAACTTGTCCACCAACATTAAGATACTAGATAAATTAACTATATGAAAATTCTGATATTCAGAATTATTACTTCAATTTTAGGGTGAGGAGCAACCAAGAAGTCCAACAGTTTTTCCACAAGTTCTTCCTGCAACATGTCAACCAGATAATAAACATTACGATCAGAGAGTATTTCAAGAGAAGCCAACCTAAAAACATTATCATCGTAGATTGCAACATTAAAGCAGAAGGCACGTCAACCTTTCTAGAATTTGCTTTAGAAGCAGGTAGATCAAACAGATCACATAGATCCAACAGTGTATCTTTTACATATTTGTCAAGTTTCTCCTTCATTTTAGCCCTTTGCTTATCCTGGAGGTATAAGTTTAGTTTGTGAGGAAAATCAGAAAATTACCACAAGAATAATCATTATATAAGTCATTGTGAAGAATTAAAATACTTACATCACTTTCATGCCATACAAAACCAGAAAACTGGAGAATATGATTTTTAAAATTCACTGCCTGCAATAAAAAAAAAAGAAACAATATTCAGAATTGCATCAGCAGATTCATATACCTAATTGCAGCATAATTGCATCTATCTGGAACCGGTAGCACTTGTATGAACAATCATTCGGTAGTGGCAATAGACAAGAATTATTTTCTGATACTCATTAGTGGGAGAAATTGAAAACCTTTGTTTTACATCAAAAACAAACCGCAATAACCTAATCATATAAAGAAGTAGAAGTAACACAGATTTATTTACTACTCTGCATGAATATTGCACAAACATTGATAGAAATCAGGATAGCATTCTTTAATTTGTTCAATTCAGAATGAAATGAACATCAAAACATTCTTGTACTTTTGTTTAGTTCAGGCTCATGTTTTTGTTTCAGCCACCTGAGTAGTTTGTGTGATCAAGAAGGAAGAGGGAACAATATGTGTGTGAGAATGTTCTATGGACCTGTAATATCTTACTAGTTCGAAAAATAATCCAAAGCCAAGGCAAAGGAAACATGACAGAGTCTAAGAAGAGCTTCATTGGTGTTTATGGGCAATCACGTCTTGTCTTAAGTTTAATTATTGGTTCAAACAAATAAGATTGGAGCGTGTTTATGAAAGTTATGCTGCTCACTTAAGATGTTGTTGCTTTTAAGGTTAATATGTAGTTGGGCAATAAAATGAGAGACTTTTGGAAATTAAATTTGAAGCCAAAATCATGGCTTCAACAACACAAATCATAAGAGGACCTCATGATTGACAATAAAAATCACCTAATTGTGGGGACAAATAGAGAACAGATGGAAGAGGGCTCTCAAAATATTCATAGGAAGAAAATATACGATAGTTATATTCTAGATTTACAGTCTGACCAAAATCCAATCAACTAAATTTGATCTCTACTTTGTTGATTGATTCTACTTGATCTATGAATATTGGTACAATTTTTTTATTACTTCATTACATTGTTGATGTAGAGAATGTTTCATTTTTAGTTTTACAAACAACAGTTAACAAGGACATGTAATTCTCAACTATTTCAAGACAGTCGAATGGCTATATCATCGACAATATACAATCTTTTTAAATCACTTTTTAATTGTGTTAAATAGTCTTCTAAGGTCCCCAACAACACCTCACATTTTCAACTTTAATTGATTTGATTTGTCTAACTATAAAATTATTGAGCGCAATACAATCTTAACTTTATGATAAGTTTATGTAGGTTTTGTTTCCAAATTGCCAAAACTGACATATAGAATGTTATTTGGTACCAACATTTAATAAATTTGATTTTTTTTTTGTTTCAAGGGACAGACAAGGATCCAAAGAGATTCAAATCCACTCTCTATTTCATTTGTTCAATCTTATTAAAAATATCAACAATATATTTTCTTTTAATTAAATTGTAGATCGAACATAACTAAAAACCCTTGCATAAATTTCTTATTCATTCATCTTAACAATATATGAAATTTCATTTCATATATTTAATTTTAGTTTTATTTAAACAAAAATCTATAGTTTCTCCCCAAATTTCAAAGTTCAAATTCATTATATTTACTCTCAAACCTCATCACTGAGCAATATCTTCCTTATACATATATTTTAGCACAGACAATTTATAGATATTCTTTTATAGTAGAAAGTACTGATTGGTGACCATATTGCAAGAATGATATTGCAAAATAATTCCAACAAACTAAGAAACCATTCTTTCATTTTATATGCATCGGTGTTCAATTTTTGTAAGGCTCAGTTATTTCTATATCAATTTGTTTCTGTTTATTCATTTCATTTGTTTCCTTTGAAGAAAACATGCAATTTCATTTCTCTTTCTTTGGCCTTGGGGCCACTAGTACACAATAAAACATGCTCTTCATGGCAACAATTTTAAGTCAAGATGTAAAGCACTCAAGCAACACTAAATGATTATAAAGGAAATTTGACTACAATCAATGTATAAAACAATTAGCAAAAATGAAACTTATTCAGACAGAAACCTAACTATTATTTCAACCCCAAAAGTGTGCCACGCCTAAAGAAAAGGTAGCAGCATCCAGAAGGAATAGCAACATAATATTTAGAGGTGAAGTAAAAAGTATAACAATTAAATATCTTAAAAGGAAATGTTACCTTTCCTCTCCTTCCAAAAAGCGTCTGATGAATTAATTTAATATCTGCAGGTTTCTTCCTTGCTAATTTGTGGGCCACTGTAAGAAAGAGGTACATGTGTTGAATATCAAAGTCAAAACATATTTGGATATTCAGGGAAAAAGTAAAGTCGATGGATGATGATGAAATTGAAGTTGAATCTTATCCAGGAGATATGCAAATAAAGTGCCAATCAGGAAGAGTTTATGATATTTCTGATTTAAGATTTTTAAATTAATGCAAAGCCACTCAATAAATGATTATAATAAATAGTTAACATAGACAAAGGAGTGAGAACTGGATTTGAAGCATCTAATCAAGTACTAATGAATCTTACAACTGAGAAGCACCTCCTACATCCTTTATTTCAAGTTGCTGCTGATATGACCTGATAAATCTAATGTACCAAGGGGTAAACTAATGAACAGACTTCTAAGGGACCAATGAAAAAGTCACATTTCAATAATAGGACAAACCGAATCACAGAATGATAAGCAGGGGCAATAAATCACTAAACTCATGAGAGAGTCGTTATGATCTGTAGAAAAGATTTTTATAAGTTCAAGAATTATGATGAGCATGCAAGTTACTAAACAAAGTCATATTGAGATTGAACATATTTGGCAACACTCATCAGCTCATGCCATAAACAGTTCATCCAAATAAGATAAATATTTGTGATATATAAAAGGGGGGAAATTAAAAAAGAAAGTAGAATAAGACTAAAGACTGTGATTTAAAGAAAATACCAAACTTATGGGTGTGAAATTATAACCAGAATAAATAGAAAACCATACCACTTGGTATATCCTTTAATGGAGTCCCCCGACCCTGTAACCAGAGAGACCATCATTCATGCAAAATATCAATCTCAAAAATCAAAATAAGAAACCAAATCATTTGTAGAGCACCTTTTCAACTTGAAATTCCCTCGACCTCTCTTTTTCAATGACTTCTACCAATCTCTCTACGGTTTTTCTCTCACGTACAGGGCGTTCCACAGATGAAGTGATTGGACTACTAAGTAACTCCGTGGCTCTTGTCATACTTTCACTTCCTTTGTTCTTTGTCTTTTGCACCTGTGATCTTTTCCTCTTAAACCCTACAACTTCCTTAACCTCATCCTTCAATTCAATATTTCTATTCTTTCCTCCATCAGTGTCATTTTCTCCTTTTGGTTCTTTCTCTACTTGTTTCTCTTCTATGCCTTCCTCACTTTTGCCAACATGTGGTTCTACCATTTTCACATCCTCAATGGGTAGCACTTCATCACCTTCCACATCAGCCACTTTCACATCCTCAGAATTGGCAGTATTAGCAACATCAGTCTTCTTATCTTCTTCCAACTCCTCTATATCATTTGGTTTCACTGTGTCAGTGGTCTCAGCTTCATCCATTTTCACATCCTCAGCAGAAATATTTATGTCCTTGGTCTCTTTGTCTTCTTTTGTTTCTCCTGTATTATTTTCTTCTGACACAATAACTGTTTCCTCAATCCTGGTCTCTTCATTTGATTCTTCTATTTTATTTTCCTTTTCCATAGTATCTGACGCCTCAATCTTTTTAACTTCTTTTGATTCTTCATTATCAGTCTCTTTTTCTGCGATATTTTCTTCAATGTGCTTCTTCTCATCAATACCCTCCGTTTCATCACTTCCATCTTCATTTTCCTTATCTCCAGGATCCGGAACAACTTCTTTTGATTCTTCATGATCCATCACTTTTGCTACAACATTTTCTTCAGTGTGCCTCTTCTCTTCACCCTCCTCATTTTCTTTACTTTTATCTTCGTGTTCCTTGTCTCCAGAATCCGGCACAACATTCTCATGCTCCAGTGGAACAGATCCTTTCAATATTGTGGTTACTTCACTTACATTTGTAGTTTCCTTGTTCTGTGAATTGAAGGCTCCACAAATTTTATCTTCAGGCGGCGGGGTAGAACCATTCTCCATCACAGTTTCCGCTGCATCATCGGATGGTTTACATCCTTCCATTCCGAAAGGTAAAAATTCTAGAACCGTAGCTCACAGCCAGTCCAAAGAACCCAGCAAGATTGAAACTTTAATATCAAAGGACTAATGTTAAACCATCTGCAAAATAAAAACGCCCTCAGGAGGGAAGAAATTTGAGTTCGCGGAATGAATGGCAAATGAAACTCAAAATAGCAACTCCCCGCATCAGTAACCTAATATTAAAGTTCAAAACCCTATCTTCCAGCACGATGTTCCAGCCACTCGAAATGCGAGGCCAAAACACGACAAACAGAAGGAGAATCCTTGTTCGGAGCTAAAGTTTTGGGAAAAGCCTAGCTGGATCAAACGGCCCTCCCTCGTTGCACATAACAGCTAATTGCACCAAGAAGGACGAAGAGCATCGAGTACAAGGGATTAAAATCGAGTAAAGAGGCACCTGAGGAGGAAGATCTCGGAGCTCAGAGCGATAAAATTCTGGGAAATTCAGGGGCAAGAGTTCATGCTCGTCGCCGACGTTTTCCTTCCTTCTCCCTGGAACGAGATCGCTGCTAGCCCGCAGCGAAGAAAATAGTGAAACAGAGAGACGTCTTTTTCTTTTAATAGGAATTAATTCTGGCTTCGTGTCCGGACCTCAAATCAATTTCCATGTTCTTTACGGATTGTCTGCGGCAGCGGAAACAGGGTACAGCTTTTGTTTGTTTCTCAGACGATGGCAAAGGATGCCACGTACCGGCGGCGCGGCGGGTGTCGCTTTTGCGGTATCTTTTGTTACTACTTTTCATGAAGGATGAGAGTAAAGTTGGTGGGCAGATTTATCGTATCGATTCAATGAAGATAATTATTTACAATTAAATTCAGATAGTTAGGCTTTCTTTTTTTTTTTATAAAGAAAACACATATCATTTCGATATCTGAAATTAAACAAACACTGTTTTATTTTACGCATCCACTGCAACAGATTTTCCTCTTATACTGTTATAACAACGACAACAACCATCAAATTTTATCCTATTAAATGAAATCAATTATATAGATCTTTCTATGCCATTAAATTCTATCTTCCACCATATCATCATTTATATTTAAATAAATTTTATCTTATTTTATTATTACTAACCAAGTTTTTTTTAATCTTCCTCTTTTATGTACGTTTGATATGTGTATTTATCATAGTTTCACATTACCTAACTAAAACATTTATTAGTCATCTAAATATATAATTGTACCATCTTAAACGTGTTTCTCAGAATTTTTCCTTAATAAATACAACTATAACTCTCTCTAATGTTCTCATTTTTTATTTTATTTATTCTTATATATCTACACATTCATCTTAACATCTACATCTCTGCAACTCTTATCTTCTGCTCATATACTTAAATTATAGTCCAACATTCAGCTCCATATAACATAACAAATCTAATCGTAATTTTATAAAACTTCTTTTTAAATTTTAAAAGTACTTTACGATAATATAAAACACCTGACGTTCTCCTCTATTTCAACCATCTTACTTGTCAATCAAATATAATAAAGCTCTATTAATTCGAAAATTTTTCCTCTAATATAATAAAATTTTTGAAATATTAAATTACCCACTACTTCTAATCGATCAATTCGAAAAATTAAATATCTATGTCAATCAAAAAATAAAAACAAAAAATCTTATCATACTTGTCAATGAAGCTCTATTAATTAGTATCATACAGAAGAAAAAAAAAAGAGTTAATTGTAGAAAAAACGAATACAATCTAATTCGCTCTTCGTGCAAAAACTTGGAATTTGAGAAACATGGATCCTTTTTAATCCATTCTCAGTAGCAGCAGCAGCTAACAGAGTAGGTGGTGATCATCCATACTATAAAGCAGCAACACCAAGCAGTACTAGAAAATCAGTTAAAATAAAGCCTAGAGAATGCGACATTTATCATCAGTGCAAAAAACTCTCAAAATGAGGAGGAAAATTGACGAGTTAAATTAAATTCTATATCTTTCAACTGCTGGAACGTCAATCCAGGCGTTGCCGTGGCAATTCATGAGGAACTCAGAATAAGAAAAAGCATGTTTGGTGACATGAAGACAACGTTCCAGTTGTTTTGCATCTTCAACGCTTCCAAAAACGGCCATGCTGCTTCTGTTCTTGCATTTTCCTGCAAGAGCTCACAAATGTTTAGAAGAGATCCTGAGATGCTACTTCAATTGATGCCAAAGCTTAGGTACAACTCAAAAAATCATTATGTAACTTTCACTCTAACGAGTACAGTAATATCAAAAAATTTAGATCTTTACCGATTAAATACCGACAACTATGTAAGGATGCTCAGGTAATAAGACAAATTGAATATGCATAAATATTAACGATTATAGTCAGCTGCCTAAAGACTGAATACCAACAAGATTATTATACTTGGTGCAAATGAAATGTAATGCTTGCCTTTGATATTCCTTTGAACGTTCAATAAATTCACTGGCTATATCATGACCTTGAAATGATGCCAGTACTTGTCTTATATCGCCTGGTCTGTGGAGAGCTACATCTGAGGAGGGAAAAGTTCAATAGCAAGAATCAATTAAGTCAATCTCACAGCATCATCGTCGGAGGGAAAAGAAAGTTAATCAGAATTGTCTCCTACAATTAACAAGAACTTACATTCCAGAAAAGGAATAAGGTCTAGAAGTGCAGTGTCATCATTTTCTAGTTTCCAGGGTTTGATAGGCACACTATTTTCAGGCTGGAGGGAAGATTCCAGAGCATGACCACTGACATAAATTATACGCGACGGATCTCTGTTCAGCTTCGATAGATCCTGAAAGAATTCCAGTCTATGTTTAAGTAAAATGGAAGGCAGGGATTAAGCATGAACGGATAATAGAAGGGCAAATCAAATAATGATCACTTAACAGCTAAAAAAGATATTTTTCCAGCTGTATTTCAACTTGATAGGAACTCTTAGTTGCAAAATGCAACCTAACAACATAAAACCAGATGAAAACATCCAAAGCAAATAGGCAAGATGAAAATATTAGACAGCAATTAAGAAATCCACTTTAAAGTAGTAGAGATGAGGATTGAACTGATAACAGTTCAAGACAGGGAAATATAATAATGCCAAACAAAACAATACTAGAACCACCAAGGAAGATACCCGATAATGTTTTCCATTCACATATTTTGTTGCAGTTCTGGATAGCCTATGACGAATATATCCTTTCTGATCCAACCTTTCTATGACAGGATCTACATACTGCAAGCATATAATCAACCACGTATTATACATGTGCTAGTGGACTATAGCCATCGAGAAAGGAATTCAACTTACCATATTCAGTTGATCTGAGTACACAACAATTTCATAAAGTTTTCCAAGATGTTCCAAGAAAGCATCAACACCAGGCCTTTTAAATGTTCTCCAGCCTCTGTCACGCTATCAGCAAAAAAGCATAATCACTTATAAGATAGTTGCACAAAGTGCCAAATAGTTGCTAATTATGTACCAGAGATCACTTTCATTTGTTATTTAGTTAGTTACAAAAGCTCTTCAAGAAGATTCTTGTAGACTAATATTGATCTTGCTTGATACCATGCTACAAACTATGGTTCACAATATATATCTAAATCGAGATTAATGGGTGCCAAAACCTTAATATCAATTGCATCAAATTGATTAGAGCAAACCAGGAAAAATAATTACAAGAAGTTAACAATATAGGAAAAAGTGAAAACAAACAAGCATAAGTGGTTACTCTGAGGCACTAAAAGGTAATTTCATAGAATTATGCACATATTCTAAGATATAGATATATATATATATATATATTTTACATTGTAGATGTTTTACTCAACCTAACATCATTTTCGAATTAATCACCAGTTCTATCAAGTTTTGTCTCCCTTCCTATTTAACAATCAATCAGCATTAGATCTTATTATTCACCCTCACTATTTCCTCATGTGGTCCTACTTTCATTTTTATACTGCATGTCTGTTTTTATTTAGAGTCCAATTCAATTTTACCATTGTTATAGTCATTTTCAAGTAGACTAGCGGTCAAGCTTGAAGCAGTGGTGATAAATCAGAGCAACATATTTCACAGATGCTAGGCTTCCGTAGTCATTCCTTTTCACCTTCCTCTTTCCATTGGTAGGGGAAATGAGGAAAGAAGACCTATGGAGCAATAACCTAACCATGATTATGTAGTTCTGAGCAAGACCCTGACAACTGTGCTGCTAACAAGCAGTGCATACCAATCAGGTTGGACTGGATAACCAGAAACATGAGTGACAGTCCAGGAAACATTGAACGCGCGATGGTTAAGGATACTATTAACCAAGCACAAATCAGCTATCTCATACAGGTCTAGATAACATGAAAATGTTGTACATCTTTTCCAAATTCCTGATTCGTACTTGATAAACAAGCAAAAAGTTTTGGGGTATACAAATCCAACATAGCTGTTGATAGTATATTCATCAACCATTATCTAGAATGATATAAATAGACACGTATGGGATAGAGATACCACCTTCCAGTCAGAGTACACGAGAGTCTCATTAAGATCAAGAACAAGAGTGAATGCATGTTGTTCTTGAGGATGCAAATCAGGAAGCAACTTCTCTGATGAAGGTTCAGTAAATCCCTAAAACAAAAATATACAATTACAACAGAATGAAGCAACTATAATAACAAGAAAATACTAACAATAAAAAAGTATCTACAAACCCGAACTTGTTCTTCAGTTGCCCTCCTAAGATCCAGATAGAGATCCAGAGCTTTGACAGGAACTGTAGATGGAAAAAATTATGAAGCAAAACAAGATTTTCCACATTTATCAAAACTGCATATAATAATACATTTATAGGAAAAAAAATCTAGCTAGACAAGGAAACAAAATATTGTGTTTTGAGCTGCACACGGCCAGACGTTTTTAACTTGATAAGCTGGTACAAAGGGTGCACCAATCATTGAAGCACTATCACTGAGTAAACAAGGAATTTTCATGCACGCCATTATACAAATACAAAAAAATGAGAATAATGTATTAATATTGGGTGGTGTATCCTTATAATAACAAGCTCTAGTTGTTCCAAACAAAAATGATGGCGTTTGGTTTGAGCGCAAGAATAGGAACAGGAATGAATTTGATAGTAGACTGGAATGGAAATGAGTTTAGTCGTTCCAATGCTGTGTTTGG
>JBAMHZ010040463.1:0-18189 GCA_037177395.1 Alpinia galanga
ATTAGAATTTGGACTATAATAAGTTGGTTCTCTTATAATTTGGTATTTTGTAAGAACTATTATCAGCTTTGCATTTTGAATTGTGGAACCCAGTTTTAGTTTCCAGTATAAGTATGCACCACCTTACTCGATGGTAGAGTAAGTATTAGTAGTATGTCAAGGTAATTACCCCTTTTCCGCCTAGTAGCTAGGGGGGTTGTTACATCTGAGCCCACGGCTTCTCACCCTTTGCGCTTTCCTTCAAGAGTTTCCTTCAACTTTGTTATGTCATCGGGTCTTCCTTTATCAAGAAGATGCACCTCTGGGACTTCACCTCCAAGTTCCACTTGGACTTACACCATCAAGATTATATATTTGGACTTACACCGCCAAGATTACATACTTGGACTTTCCTTGTAAGTCTTCACATTTGGACTTTCCTTACCAAATCTTCATACTTAGACTTTTCTTTTTACTTGTTACTCAAATAATTATGTTAGATCATCAATATTGCCTAACTTAAAAATGATTATCCAAACATCAAAAGTAATTAATGCTTGGAATAAGATTGCACCAACAATCTCCCCCAACAATGTCAATAGAAGTGATAGAGATGAACTATTCGTGGATTAAGCCAAGAAGCTAAGTCAATGGTTTTTGGTCGATATGATATGACTTTTGTCAATCAAACCTGCCACATCAGCACGGTGATCATCTTGATATGGAGGCTATAAATTAGGGACCAGAGGCTCAAGATTAGAAGACACAACACTCAAATATTTCTATTCAAATTTTTATTATTTTTATTGTTTTATTTTAACTGTTATATTAAGAGGTTTATCAACCTTTAACCTTTTAATGAAAAGGGGAAAATAGTGGATAACATTATAATGATAGTCCTTAGATGCAACAACCTAAGAGTTGTGAACTAAGTAAATTTTAGTGTCCTTGCGGTATAATTGTGCTTGTTTGTTTCCTTTTTTATTTTCACTAACGTGTGTCCTTGTGAAAATGTTAGCAAGAGCAAGAAGATGATTTTATTATAGGTGTACTATTCAACACTTGCTTCCACATGTAAGACTAGGTGAACACACACATAGAGATGACTTGGTTCAACCAAAGATCTTGGTTGTCTAATGACTTAAGGTCTATGAAAATCATAGAAGAATGATATGGAACATCCAAGGATCGCCGACAACAAATGTAAGAGTGTAACTGTGCTTGGGAGTCGAACTTTAAAAGTGGAGCATAAAAGGATGGCATGAGGAGCAAGTTGAGATATCAAGTGCATTTGTGAAATGAGAAGCTTTACGAGAGATGGCTTTGTGGTGGTGACAATTGTATGAGCATTAGAGTGTCCTTGGAAGATGAACTATGTAAACGAAGCATAAAGGATGACATAGGAATGATTTGAAGGTTCAAGTGGATTTGACAGATGAGAAGCGTGATGAGAGATAATCTTATGGCAGAGGCTAATGTATGGCGAGATAAATTGAGAGTAATTATACTCAAGCAAGAGTAGTTTTCAATTTTGGAGGACTCAACTATTAGATTAGTCGTGGTTAACATACCAATTAATTGGAAGCATTTAGTCAATTGATGGTTAGTCATTAAGTAGTCGATTTAAGTTTATTTGCATACAAATAAAATGATTCTATTTAAAAGAATAGACAATCTACTATTGTCTAGTCAATTAACATATATGAGCAGTTAATTGATGAAGTTTTGATGAAGCAGTCATCAAAAGAAATGATTGTAATATAAGAAAATTGATTTGAATTGATTTAGACTAGTCGACTAATATTGTTATAAGTTAACTAATGCTATATAAGACAATTTCAACTAGCTATAATAGAAGGATTAAATAACAACTATATCAATCGATCACCTGATGATACAAATCAATCAATGATGTCAATGAGAAAATTTCTTGAATAGTTGTACAACACATCACTCCTAAAAACAAAAATAAATTGATTGTTGTCCTTGTTTATTTCAATAGCATGTTAATAATGTATTGTTTGTGCCAACAATGCATGTGTCTTTGAGTTGCCAAGTTAAAATGGTCATAATCAATTATGATTAGGTTAGACAGATGATTTAGAGGTAAATTATAATTTTTATATTTTAATATAAGCTATAAAAGAAAAAAAAGGTGAGAATTAAAAAATATCATGGGTTAATTTTGTAATTTAGCAACAATTAAATTTCACTATGCAAGGGTAAAAAACTGAATTATAAAATGTAGAGGGCTAGTCTGTAGTATAATTAATCAATAAGATATTTAAGAGAAGCGTAATAAAATAAAAATATATATGCTAAGGATCAAATTTTAATATAAAATTATAATACATTCAATTAATATCTGTACATGGTGAAATAAAAAGAAAAATATAAAAAATATCGAGGGTCATTTCTAATTTGCCAAAATCTAATCTCCCTTGGTTAAATTTAGAAGGGTAAAAATGTGAATAACAGATACTAGAAAACTAATTTATAATATAGCCAATCCATATATTACACAAGTGAAAGGCTAAAAATGTAAGCAATATAATTAAAGATGACTAAATTAAACATTGCCAATTAACAGGCAATTGCCCCTCTATTGAAAGGTGAAAATGCAAATAAACAAATTTAAAGGACTAATTATGATTAGTTAATTAACAAGCACATTAACCTCCTTTTGCGGCTTGCTGATATTTTTTTTCTTGAGCCACGTGGCACACTGTAAATCCTCAACAACATTCAATTTAAAACTATATAATATTGCTATCATTTTAATTTTTATAGGCGCATCTAAAATATAATCACTAAAAGAGAGAGAATTAAGCAATAACCACGAATATTACTGGTTAATGATGAGTACATGGCGCGACCAACAACTACTGTTTTTTTTTTCTTTTTTGGTGTAATAAACTAGATAATTAATTAGCTAGTTCATAATTAGTTGTACTGGAAAAGCCCGGGCCGGACAGCCGAGAACTTCGCCGGCGGCGGAACAAGCTTGAGTCGCCAGGAGTGATAAGGCAAGTCGCCGTCGACGTCCTCCACGTTCGCCGTCGACGTTGGAGCATAGCAACCACCCCATGGCGAGTACTGCTGCTGTGTCTGTCGGTAGTATCCGTATCCCAACGCCTGCTCGGTCGCCGCCGACGATGATGGCAGGCACAGCGACGACGACGGGGCAGTCGCCGCCGCCGCCGCCCGCCTTTCCTCCTTCTTGTACCGGATCCCGCAAGCATTACACAGTGACTGCATTAAATAATTTAATTATGTCATTAAATTGTTGTAAATATTTCATTTTACCCCTAAAGTTTATATGATTTATGTGCCCCCTATAATTGTGAGATTCTTTGTAATTTCGTGACTGCTCAACCGAGTAATCACATGATAGCCACTGAAAAATCGTCACCTTATCATGATAATAAATTTCCAGTTGGGTAATTTTGATAATCTGAAATATGTAAACATCAGGGAGTGAAATGAAATATAGCTACGCCGACGACAGACCTTGGGGCCTCGTGGGCCGTTACGCCACAGGGGAGTGGAGGTGGTGTTGCAGTTGGCGCACCTGCGCGCTAGAAGAAGCTGGTTGTCTCCTCCTCCTGCGGCTGCCGGTGAATCATGCTTCTTGGGAATGACATCCCAGCGAAAGCTCGACGACGAGGCCGCGAAGCTCTTCTTCTCGCCGTCGAGGCGAGTAGATGGGGTGCCGAGTGACAAAGTGCAATCCACCACCGTCATCGCCGTCGATGAACTGTTAATATTATCAGACTTACTACGCTCGAGCAACACCTCGCCGTCTTCGGCGCCTCTGGACGACAACTTGCTCCCGGACATGGGGAGGAAAATACAGAAGGAGGGTGTGGCTGCGGCGGACGCACACGAGCACTGCCGGTGCCCACATTGGTGCAACATGGCTGCATGCACTCACTACTTGCTTGTTAATGCGAGAGAAGCAGTAATAAGTAGTGTACTCCACTCCTGATCGATTACTAAAGACTTAAAGGAAGGAGAGGAACAGAATGTGAGCTCGATCTTATAAATATATTTGTGGGGCGACAGTGCTAACACGCATTGGGATGGAGGAAGACAAGGCCGATCGTGGTTTACATTACATGAATGCAGTAGGTGTTTTTATATGCGTTGCAGAGGCCAAACAAGAGACAGCCCCCGTAAAGAATTAAGATTACAAACCTATAACAATGTGTTGTGTGTGATAATAATAACGTGTGGGATCTAGGGAAATGGCTTGTCGGTTCCCTTCTCATCGGGTATTGGAGAAGACTAGTCAGTCAGCTGTAGCGAGGGAGAACAGTACAATGAGGGGGCTGGGCTCCACTCAGTTATCCAACCACCATCGCGAACGAGTCAGTCGAGAATCAGATGCGCGCGCGGATCGAATCGTTTCTCCACTTGGCTAACAGTTGGGCGTTTTGTGTGCCATCGCCATCACAGTGAGTTAGCGAAGGAGCGTCTACTGTCCACCTACCTGCTACATCTCAGCTAACACAAGCTCAGCACTCAGTGCATGCAGTATCATCGCATCGAGGATATATAGCAACAAAGACGTGTGACTGTTCTGTTGCTGGCTAGGAGTGAGTAACAGGATGTATCAATGTCACGACGACGAGAGAGGGAGAGAATCGTTGGATTGGAGGATGGCGCAGTAAACAATGCGGTCAAAAGAGGGGCACGTGACGCCAGGAACAGTCTTCCACATAACATTTCTCTGTAATCTAACGCCGCGCTGGTCCCGATCACGAGGCGGCTGCGCCCGCTACAAAGATTCACTTCGCCTCGCCACGGCACCAGCTCGCGCAGACCAGGGCGAGTTTAGCGTCGCCGAAGCGAGGACAGTAGCCATTTCCAGCTCACGTCACCGTCCCCAGCCACATCTACATGCATGATACGTTCATGTCCCAACACGCGACCTTACTCTACGTAGGATTAGGAAACGCATCCAGTACGTAGAATATATTGCAGAATCCATGGCAAAGATGCATGAGAAAGTAAAAAAAGATAATAAAGAGAAATATATATATATATTATAATAATAAAAGATAAAGAGAGAAACGGCAGTACGCAGCAGGTGGCATCCCTTAATTGGATCCTGTCATCATTAAAGCTATGGCCAGCTAAAAGGTTGGCGAATCATGGATCCAATAACCTATCGAACCTCAGCCTTCGAAACATCTCCTCAATTCGCATGCACACACTTAGCTAGTAGACCTATCTTAGCTACTCCCACAGTAAAAGGTTGAACCATTGACCAAATACAATATCTGTCGCGAAAAGTGTAGGGGAGGTTCCACGTGGCACGCCGGAAAGTGAGAGGGTTGGATTGGTGAAACAGCTAACGTAGTGTATGGATCTTAGCAACTAGCGTGCATAATGTGTACAGGTGGCGCACGTAGTTATGTACGTAGATGATGGATGGATCGACCAAAACGAACGTGGATGGTGCTCAAAAAATGTTTGTCCTAGATGTTGGGATATGCGCCCAGTTTTGGATTACAAATGATAAAATCTTCTTACATAAAATCTAAAATATATTCAGAGAGAGAGAGAGCGAGAGAAGGCATCTTTTGGAAAGCGGAAGTCTCCAAAACCGATCAGTTGTGTTTTTGCGACATCGTGTCGTTGCCTCTGCCCGACAAAATCCTGCGGTGGGAACTAAACCCAAAAGAAAAGAGAAAATAAATAAATAAAGAAAGAGAAAGAAATATACACGAGAAGAGGCATAGCGATGTGCGTGGTGTTGAGAAGAGAGATCAAAGTCTGTTTCTCGAGCTCATGTCTTTGTTGACCAGAGAGGGTGGAGCCAGCAGCCTTGTGTCAGTCAAGAGGGCATCAGCCATCCTATTCACAAGTATGTGGTCAAACAGCAGAGAGTTGGAGTCTTATGATTAGGTTACTGTCACTGAACTGCACTGCCATTGGATGACATAACCAATCTGAGGTGGTCCCTCTCTGGCTACTTAATTAACCTTTGCCGTTGCTGCTGCTCGACCAGCATCCCATGGCCGATTGGCCATGGCCGTGCGAATATATATGTAGTTATGTTGTGCCCTCGCCGGCTTTTAAGAGCAGAGCAGAGCAGAGCAGCGAGACGATGGAATCGACATTGACTGGCATTTGGCACTGCGCGGATACTGCAGCAAAAAGTCGGGCATCGATCTCCATGCTCTTTTGTTTTAATTGCCTTGGCGGGCCATTGCCTCGCTTTCAAAGTTGTACCACCCCCCCATCGCCTCTTCCACCACTCAATCATCCACTGCAAGTACCCTAAATGCATAAAATTAACAGGTAAAGACAGAAAAAGAACAGTTGGAGTTTTAGCTGCTTGGTTTAATTTTGTCAGCTCAAACGCAGAAAAATTCAAAACGGAGCTCATGAATTAACGCATAACGTTTAAACAACAATACACGCCCTAAGAACAAGGCGTCCCTTAACTAAAACAGAGAACCTTTTGATGTAAATTGCTGACGATGAGTGTCGTGCGCCGGCGAGTATGTTGATAACTATATGCCGCACGCCTTGTATTAATGAAAAGAAAGAATTAGCTGCAGGCATATTCATAATAGGAGAATCACACACCTGCTAGTGACTACTGACTTAGCACATGGAGAAAACCTAACCTCTTGAAGTAACGAACTGCTCAAAAACAAAAACAAATTAAATTGTAATTATTACAACTCAAAGCTGGAATTTAAATGTTTAAACTATTTTTTACATCTAATGACCATATTTTGGCACTCGTGTCAATAAATTTGTGTGGTCAGTGATTGAAAGCGTTCAAAATTAATCTACTAGAGCCTTTATTTAAAGGTCTTGGAGAGCATTTTGGGCACCAAAGACACCATCTACATTTAAGATTTCCCAAACTCAAGTGGTAAAAATTCTCTAAGGGTTTAGACAAGGTTGAAAGCTTTTTCATTATCAGGCTCCGAGTGGTTCTTTTTATTAAGAGAAATCCATATATAAGGTCAAGTTTTCTAAGCCTTTGAAATCTCATTAGCTGAATCAAGGAGTTGCCCTTATGTGTTAAAGTTTACCTCATTACTTCGAGTCATTATCAATGATTATATGAGTTTGAGTAAGAGAAAAGAGTTTTCGACAAGAGTTTCGAGTGATTGCAAATATGATCAAATGCTTTTGAACAACTTACTATTTGTTATAATAAAAGTTATTCTTTCAACCCCTCCTTCGAATCTACAATGTCTAGCCTAAAACCAGTAAACTGAGCCAAATCAAACTCGAAAGGGAATCAGAAGAAGGTCGGCAAACAGTAACAAGCTTATTTGGATTAGTGAGGATGGCAGTCAGTAACAATGTAAAGCCTGACGTGGCAGTAGAAGCCCATGTTGACAAGTTTGTTTGGATCGACAAGAATGGTGGCGGTTAGTGATAATGTGATACTTGAAGTGACAGTAGGAGCTAGAGATTCATTTCGGATGGAGGTGCAGATGGCTGCCAACTTGGTGGCTTCAAAAGGGAGGGCACAGGGACAAGCAAAAAACCACAGCTCAAAGGAAGGTGTCTCCATCGGATGCTCATGAATCATGAAAAGGATCTATTCGAAAGAACAGATGGATCAGACAACATATGTAAGGAGGTCCAATGGCAGAGCCGTCCCTGGGCCAAGCCTTTTGAGGCGACCGTCCAAAGCTCAAAAATTTTAAAACTCAATAAAACATTTTATTATGACCTAAAAAATTTTTAAATCTCGATATAACTTTAAATTATGGTCCAAAATTGTTAAACTCACCCAAAGCCTTTTTATTGCATGGGTCAGCCCTGTAATGGAATAGGAAACGTGGGACATGCCGATAGATCACAAGTTATGTTGGCACCCCAGCCCACCAGGGAAATAGGACTTGCAAGAAGCGAGGGAAAAAAAGGCTCTAGAAACTCATAAAAAAAATTCAAATTTAACATCAAACTAGCAGTTCAGCTTTGATATCTATTGACGTAACACGCCATGAAAATCCAACCTCAATAGAGAAAAATGTCACGACACAAAGGGAATATTATTATCTCATTAGTGCCTCTTCTACCAGGGACTTTTATATAGGATCGACCTCAAATACTATGTAAACTATCATCCTATAATTTACTACTAATTCAAATAACAAGCTACTCAAAAGATAACAAATTCAATTACAATTATTATAATTGAAAAGTAAAATATATAATATATTTTTTTCTTTTTTGGCATCTGAATGTAGCACAGTAAGATCTGAAAGAACTAAGAATTTTAGCCAAATGTAATCAATCCCAATATAATACAGAGCATCCATAATATTGAACAAAAACTTGAAGCCTACATACCTGCTAGTAATTGATTATAGATCACCTGAAGAACATACCATATAGAGACAAACCTCAGTAGTTTTATCTTCGGCTAGACATCTCTGTTGATACCTAGAAAAAAGTGAAAAAGAAATCAAATTGGAAATGAATAAAACTAAATCAGAAGAAGAAAGTACCATACGAACAGAAGATCCATTCAGATCTAACTTCTTGTTTTATGATCATCTGACCAATCATCTATTTTACCAGTTCAACACTTAGTGGATTAAAAGAAATATTAACATCAGTAACAATTGTCTTATACCACTAGATGAAGTCGCTATATAAATTCTTATATATCATTAGACTTTATTTAAATAAACTTTATCTTATTTTATTGTGGCTAACTAAGTATTCTTTAATCTTCTTTTTTGTTTAATTTTTATATTTATAATAGTTTTACATCACTAAATTGGAATTTACTATTTGTCTACGTACATATTTGTACCATGTTAAACGCGTCTCCTATAATTTTTTCTCAATAGGTGCAACTCCAACTTTCACTCTAATATATTCATTTTTTATCTTATCGATTTTTGTATGTCTACACATCCACCTTAACATTCTCATCTCTACAACTCTCATTTTCTACTCATGTACTCAAGGCATAACCCAACATTCTACTTTCCCTTTAACTTTTAAAAGTATTTTACAATCACAAAAAACTCTCGATGTTCTCCTGCATTTCAACCATCCTACTTGTATTTTATATAAGATATCTCTTTCAATCCCTCTATCCTTTTGCGAAAATAATCTTAAATATTTAAGACTCTCGATTATAGATAATTTATCATCTCCTATCTTAACTGATGTGGACATAACTCAATCTAAAGGACCTAGGAGAATAATGGAAGACGCAAATAGGGTCCAGTAACTAGGCCGCGTAGTCACTCAAAAAGAGCAGAAGACCAAAGTGACCTAAAGTCAGAAGTGGAACCACTCAGGAAAAGTAGAAGGTCAAAAAAAACTTGAGTCGGGAACGAAGCGACTTGAGAAGAAATGACCAATGTCGAGTCGAGAGCGGGACAACTCGAGAAGAAGGGACTTATATCGAGTTGGGAGCTAGGCAACTCGAGATGAAGACTCGCATAGCTCAGAGTAGGGTGATTTTTTTGCAAGATACTCTACTCTTGGAAGGAAGAGTCAAAAGTAAGAAGAGTAAGGAATTTGGGAAGCCTAGGACCTAGGATTATAGAGGAAATTTCTTTGCACATCTGATCCCTCAATAACCTCTTCAAATAACGACTCCTACCCACTTTGCATGCCACATAGAGATTCTTTGTAGAAGTTGTCCCCTAATTGTCTATCAAAAGACATACGATAGAGGAAGAAAGAAACCTCAAAAGTGCTATAAAGAAACAAATTGAGGTAAAGCCAAAGGACTAACAATTCTCATTACTGAATACTTTCTATTACTATCTTTCCTCACCTACCTGTCTGACTTAAGCATCGGAGGATCGTAAGCTGAATCACTAGCGATCATTTGATGCGTGTTACATTTGGTAGGTCATCGATGAGGATTACTGCTTGGCCATGAGAATTTGCCTTTTTCTGAAAAGCTCAACGAGAAGAATCACACAAAAACAACTGCATCATTAATAATTTTTTTCATTATGTTTAATATTGTTAAATTTAAATTTTATATATTTTATTTTTACTCTACTAAGTCTAAAATTTTTCACTTTCAATGTTTTCCTTTGTGGTACCGTGTCTTAGATGTTTCCCATGAGTTCATTCATGATTAATATAAAAAATAAAAATTTAAAGTTGATCCTTAACGTAACTTTATCTTTATGAGAAATATTTTAATTAATCATTATGACATTTTCACTTTTATTATTGCATCTTTAATTATTTCAATATATATTATACTATTATCTTCCTTTTTTTAAAATTCTCTCAGACATAATCTTTTTCAAAATTAATAAATACTATATATAAATCTTACTTTTATTTTAGATATTTTTAATTAGTTATATAAAAATATATATCTAGATTATGAATTATGTGATCCAGTGAGGCTATTTGTTTGAGGATATTCAAACATATACATGTGCATTACGAAAGTGACGTAATCGCATATCTTAGAAAATTCATTTAATGTAGAAAAAGTAGCGAAGAATTATATTTAATTATTCTTATGAAAATTTGATCCTCGCAAGTATTCAACTTTCTTGCCATGCGGTTTATATAGAATAAAAATGTGAGTTTCCTAAAACCAGATTTACTTGTTGATTCCCATGTAAAACCGCCTCATTAACAGCCACTGTCCTACGTTTTTAGAAAGAAAATAAATCAAAAAATGCACAACAATCTCAACAATTCCAACAACAAATTCACCGCCGTAACTAAAAATCGAATAAAAATTTACAGGCCAGCATCTTAATCATAACAGTTTCTCTTAATTGAGGTATGATTAAACAGTTAATTGTTGAAGCAACACAGTTGACCTCCTGTCCTAATGAAATTACGGAAGCCACCATGAATAGTTTCTTATCCAATAAAACTGGAAGCCAACCGTTTACAGCAGATGCAAAACAAAGAAACAATACAATGCATAGTGCTGACGACAGTGACAAAGGCGAGGAGCAACGGCAAGATCTAAATAAATTTACAATGGCACAGCTCCTCAAACCCACCATCAATCTACTGACTGTGAGAAAATATCTCAAATCCAAAAGTTATATACCACCTCGCGGTAAGGGCAGGGCGTGTATTCCTTGTCATGCTCTAAAAAATTTACAAAGATAAGAGAATGCAAGACGAACTATTGCTTTCTTAGCAAGGCTAATACTGCATCCTTTCCTCATCGTCAAAGCTAAGGCCCTCGATTCCTCTGAGAGTCGACTCGTAGTTCTTCAAATTTGGCTGGTTCCTTACCTGGGAAGTGTGTCTGGGTTCTGCAGAACTAAACAGGGAGTTCCTTTGGGAGCTTGAAATTTTACGGAAGGTCCCAGGACTGACTTCTGTAGGATGAGTGCGTAATTGATCAGCCTCAGAGGCTATGTCTCGGCTGCTAGAAACAACAGCTCGCCTTGAAGATCCGCTTGATTGGCCCAAAAAAGCTGAACTGGAAAACTACAAATGTGCTTTCAGTGTTAGAAGATATTGAATGGACATTAACAAATTAACAAATGCAGCATAACATGCCCTACGAACCACTCAGAAACTAGAGAATGTAATCCCTGAGTAAAAAAAGAAGACAACCAAATGGTCTTTAAGGTTGTAAATTTTCCCCGATACAATGATAAACCACCAAGTAAAATGGTATAGACATAAACATACAAGAACTTGAACAGGGAAAATCTCTAGTAGACTTACTATTGCAGCAGAAGAACCAAAAATATTCACAAAAGTCCAAGTTAGGCTTGTAATTCAAGGTTCTTGGAAACTATGGTCTAACAGAGCATTGGCTGTATTTGCTGAACAAATTTCACTACAAGAAATTCCATACTACTAATAAAAAGTCTAGGTCCATAAAAAATTCAACTGTATGATGTCCAACTAAGTAGATGACATGACAAGAAGTCCATTTAGAAATGGCAGGATAGGAAAGATAATTGGAAGGATGAGCGGGAGCCTTTCATAGTAACTTGTGGAACATACATATATTAACTTCAACAATCAGAAAGATTCAATGATATGATTTCACAAACATGTAAGTAAATAATTATGTCTCAACTAAAGATATGTAAAGCCATCAAATTTCTAAGAAGTCCAGAAATTAGGCAATTACTAAATGTTTAGTTATATATATTCAAAGATCCTAGTAAAGTTGTTGCTAGACGAGATACAAAAAAAGTATTCTAGGAAGAGTAATCATAAGAATCATGTGATCCAGTAAATTATTAATGTAGGGTGAATTACTAAGCAGGAAAACTTTAAAGATAATCACCACCATGCGCTCATTAAATTACAAGACTTGTATATATACAAGAGGTAGCATATCTACATGACTTTTTTCACCACGGAAGATATATGGTAAAACTCTAGAAACTTATGCCAAATACAAATGAAATACAAAAACAAATAAGATATGCATATAAACTTCATATCAATAGAGGACCAAAACATAAGAGGGTTAATAATTCATTTTCAAGGGAATAACAGTAATATTGAGCAACTCAAACATACGAAAGTTGAAATGCTCGTCTCCCGAGTGGACTTTGTGATGCAATGGGGTTCTGCCAAAGCCTATTGAAGAAAGAAAGCCATGTGATTCTTGTTAAATCCCACATGTAGAACAGAAGACTCTTTTACCAGAGAAGGCTTAAGTCAGCCTCGAGTGACCATGCATTATAAAACACATCAAGATCATATATTTATAGTTATATCCAAATGGTGAAGGTTTTGTTAGCTGTTATAATAGCCCAAACATGATAAGTGAGACCTTTGCCTAGTCTAAGATACAGCAACAAACTCCTAGGCATCTGACGATGGCTTAGTTTGATGCATCAGAATTCATATCTTTGTCAAAGTTTGAAGCAATAGACCACACTTATATCAAGTAACTAACTAATTGTAGTCCATATTCAAAACAAATTATTACAACTACGAGATCCTACATTTATGAAGATGACTTTTGAATATATATTCCAACAATCATAAATCTTTCTTGTTACTTGCTACACAGACAGGAAAAAAGAAGAATAAACTCACAACAGCTTCTTTGTTTGCAGGTGAATCACGGCCAGCAGGAGCCTTCTGTTTGGTCAAGCTCCCAGACTGTACAGCTGGAGGAGGAACTCTTGGGCGATAAGCAGGGTCCACTGTTGCCCAACCACTTGTCCTTCCATCATCACCACCTAACAGAAATTTTTTAAAAAAAAAACAACTTAGTAACTACCATTCAAGAAATTAAGATCAATCACTATAGGGATTTGGGCCACATAGTTTAGCAGGCCATATGGTGACCATTGGTCCTTTGTCCAACCAATAAGCCCAAGCTGGTTGAAGTTATGATCTGTAACCTGCTTCCACCAATTGGAGCATGTACAGTGTGCTACTTTGAATGTCGCACCAACAAAAGAGCATACAGATCGACAGACTATCTGGTAACAAATTTATGTGAAGATTCTTTTCTAAGTAATGATATTTCAAATGTTAGTGAAACTCTATAATTTTGAACTGGACTAGCCCTTTGTCCAGCCAATAAGCCAAAAACTGGTTGGAGGAAATTATTATCTGTAAGCTGCTTCCACCAATTGGAACATGTATACTGCACTACTTTGAATGTTGTGACAACTGAAAGAACATACAGATTGATAGCCTATCTGGTAAAAAAATTCATGTGAAGATTCTTTTCTATGTAATTATATTACAAATATTAGTGAAACTCTATAATTCTAAACAGACTAATTGTACTGATTCACAACAGTGTAGAAGTTCATGCTTAATACCAGTAAAGTCTAAGAGACAAGCCTACATATGTGCACTGAAATGCTAAAAAGATCTAAATTACATGAACATTAATCAGTTTTGCACAATATAATTAGATATACAAGCTAAAGACTAATAACTACTTTTAATGTTGTGTCAACTAGAAGAACATATGGAATAGACTACCTGGCAAACATATTCATGTGAAGATTCTTTCTCAGCAATGACATTTCAAATGCTAGTAAAACTCTAATTTTGAACTTAGTTGTACTGATTCACAACAGTGCAATTCTTGCTTATTGTGCACCATTTCTAGGTAGATTATAAGTCAGTAAAGGTATACGAGTAAATTCTTAGAGACCATCCAACATGTCTGCACTAAAATCATGCTAAAAAGATCTAAATTACATAAAAATTAGTCATTTTTACACAATATAACTAGATATGCAAGCTAAACACCAGTAACCATAGCACTAGGTGAACAGGAATACCAGGCTGTCTATCATTTGTAGCAGCATGAGCCAAGCCAGAACTAGGTCCCACTCCTGATCCCTAAGAATTAAGAGATAACACATTTACTCATGGGAAAATATTTGAATTTATAAGTTAATATGTTCTTCAAATTCAAACTTATTTGAATTTATAAGTTAACATGTTCTTCAAAGTTCAAACTAACAATAGCACGTGGAGGAGCATTAGCACTCTGTGACTGCTGGTACTTCAAAATTGTCCAATCAAAAACATAATCAAACTGGAATCCTGAAACATATAGTAGGTGTTAAAAAGTGTTAAAATCATTCATATAAAGAACAGAATGTCATCAGTTATTAGGTATTTGACACAGGTCATATTTAAATATAAGAAGAAAATTAACCTTCTCGGATAAAGAGGTCCCTGAACAATCGCTTCAAGTATGCATAATCTGGCTTATCATCAAAACGTAGTGAACGGCAATAGTGGAAATATGATGCAAACTCTGAAGGATAACCCCGACATAAAGCCTGATTGTACCAATAGCTCCCCATCCTCAAGTGAAAATGTTAAGGTATAAAGAATTCAACTAGTGACAAGAATTAAAACTAACCTCAATGGACGTGGCAACTTTTCTTTCACTAATCTTTTCATACTTTTGTTTCTTGGTTCCAGCTTTTAGACCTTGCCATGGGAGGCTGAAATAAAAAACGAGAAATTTACATTAGCACATTTAACAGACATAGGGAAAGAAGTTTAAGAAACCCAAGTGCACCTTCCCCTTAGGAAGTACATGAGAACATATCCAAGAGATTCCAAATCATCCCTCCTGCTTTGCTCTTTGCAGGCAAAACCAGAAACATAGAAGTCAGACAAAGGAATCATAATGAAGGTAAAAACTGAAAATAAATCAACCAAAGTTCAATTGAGCAAATATTTAAAACAACAGATAGATCCAGATTAACCATATAAATATTAAGTGAAGTAAAAGTTAGCTTCCATACCTATGCCAAGATGTGTGTTAACACTTGCATACCTTGCTGTCCCAGTCAGGTTCTTATTCTCTCTGCGATGACAAGGGATGGACATGTGAAAAGATAATCAAGGACAAACAACATGCTACTGGGACATGAGACAGAATATAAAGAGTCCACTAAAAACATTAAAAGAAACAATGTTAACAACTAAATCTGCAAACTTTGTTGGCAAAAACTAGCCCCCAGGGCTAACCCAGATGGCCAGCACAGTCGTGTTAAGGCTTAAAAGGGCAAAAGGTCGATTCCTGAGTTTCACCGCTAGGCTACCGATGACTCCGCATTTCTGCACTGGCCACCTGGGATCCTGATTTACCCCCTCCACACGTAGGGGCAGCGGTGGAGGGCCGCTAATGTGACGGTTCCACATTTTTTTTGTTGGCAAAAACTGAACAACCTCATTGCAACTATGGACTCATTGGTTAAGGACTTTATGTAAACTAGCACTGTCAAACTTTTTTTTTTTACTTGGAATATTTCAAAATGTCAAGATTCACAAAATGCTGAATATGGATTTTACCAACCAGTATTTGCTGCTATAGTGACCAACATCAAACCATGTGAAAGTAGAATGATCATTCCTGTTCTCATGTCACATGTATAAAGCCAAGCATATACCTCCTATAAACCAGCTATCTGGACTGCAGATCCTACAACTTTGTTCATATGTGGAAAACCTCAAGTATTTATCATGATTCTAATAGAGGAAACCTATAATTGATAAATTGTCCTGTGAACAAAGTATATACTATTGATTCGCATAATTTACCTCCTAAATTGTAAGTTCACTTAACTAAATTCGAAAGGTTCTCACAGTGGGAAATATAATATCGAGCAAAATTTTATAGGACACAATCTTAATCCTTGCATATTGAGATTTTTGGATTGTTGTAACTCTTACATTTCCTCGACTCTGGGGTAGAAAGGTAATGTCAATTCCTCATTGATTGCCAGTAATTACATTTATCACAAAAACAAAAACAAAAATCTTTAATCAAACAATAAATCTTACTTTCCAATCTGTCACATGGAAACCCATTACTGAAGAACTTCTATAATATAAAAAATGAGTAACAGGAAAGTTTGAAGAGAAAACACTAGTTAAGGAGCTTCATAGGCCAACAACATTCCCTCAAATAGATTGATTGTAAAGCTGAGCTAGATTCTTGGAAGATTCAAAATTCTTTATACTGTGAGGTTGCTTGATTTAATATGTTGTGATACATGTAAAATTTTTGCTCATATAGATTGGTTAGATTGAATCATTCAACAAATTATATGGTAAATCTAATTATATGGATTGGTTAGGTTAATTCTTGATATAAAAGATTAAGCGTGCAAACTTAAATATTTAATTGCAGATAGTGTTGTATATATTTATCATACAATTAATTTAATTATTTTAATATGGACAACATATGTATATCATCATATGCTCTATCAAATGGCTTGGCCACATCAAGTCTACAATTTAAAACTCAATCTGGACTTTAATGTTCGCTGAGAATGTTCCATTACCACATGTCCCTCCACCTCTTCCAATGTCACCTCCACAATAGATATATCAGCAATGTCTAAGATAACATCTTGACCAGTGGAGCTACTTCGACCACCGTTTCATTTGCCTAAGGATCCTCCACCAAAGTCCTCACCTAATAAGTCCTCTAGTTTGGATCTTCTAATTGCATTTAGCACGGATTGCCATAACTGTGCTTCCCTTTGTATCACATCATTTCTATCCAACCACTCATCTTTTCAAGAGTTCACAAAGTTTCTCTCCTCAGTGTCCACAGCCATGATTCATCGACAATATTTGTTAGATCAGAGATAGAAACAAACAATGTACAGTGCAATGACTGCATTAATTGGCATACTTGGGACTTAGCCACTACAAGGGTAAGTCACCCATTTGCTTGTAAATGAGTTTAAGTACTTAAATTTAATCTCTATGACACAGTAAGAATTGGTGGCTAAAGGCCATGCCCAATTATCTGGCTTGGGAATCTTCAGAACATTTTCATTGGCAGCAAGATTCAATTCACTATTGATTATTTTCATGAATGGCTGTTATTCAGTGTTGGAAAATGTATAAGATAGACATAACTATTGTACTTTAAAAAAATCATTTTGAAGCTGTCTGTACTCCGTATAGAGTACAGGTTCAAGGTATGTTGTTCAGGAGGATTTATAATTGTTCAAGCTTCCAAAGGCCATCTACGGATTGAAACAGAATACTCATACTCAAGCTTGGTGTGATGCAGAAGAAATTGATCTTGACAGAGCAGTACTTACTATTCTTTACTTTTCATATTATTTTTGGTATGGTGATATTGGCATTTGGCAGTCTACTGATGATATTTTATGGACTAATATTAAGATGTGTATTCTTGGAGTCAAAAAGCACCTGAAAAAAAAAATACTATTCTACCTGAAGGGAAAGCCTTCTTGGATGCACATCAGATACTGCTATTGACTTGGATATTTCAAGATTGCAGATTTTAAGGATTGTGCTCAATATCAATGTTTGGTAGGAAAGTTCAGTCATCTCACTCTTAAAAGATCAACATCAGTGGAAAGTTGTGATGAGAATTTTTTGTTGCCTTAAAAGATTCCTAGAAGATGGTTATTTCATAGAAGGCAAGGAATTTATGAACTGAAACCTATGCTGATACAGATTATGTTGGATCTGTTAATGATCACAAATTTATATATATGGCTGTTACACTTTTGTTGGTAACAACTTGGTTGCTTGGAAGATAAAAAGTGTTGTTACTTGTTATAGCCGTGAGGCTGACTAGAGAATCATGATTCATTGATCCAGATTACTTGTTATAGCCGTGAGGCTGGTATTTCGCAGTTCTTCACCTCATCCTCTTCTCCCCCTTCCTCTCCCCCATATTCTCCTTCTTTAAGTAAATATGATTTCACCCCTCCTCTCTCTTCCCCTTCTCTCTCTCTCTCCCTTCTCTCC
>JBAMHZ010040567.1:0-18188 GCA_037177395.1 Alpinia galanga
GTTAGAGTTTGTGCTTATAGGACTACTAAAAAGTCAAGGGGACCACCACATGCCAACTATAATAATTAAACGAGGATATCTCATGTCATAATAAGAATATGTCTTTTAAGAAATATTTCTCTAACAGCCTAACAAAAGTGTCATGCTATGTCACTTGATATTCCCATGATGACCAAAACATAGAAGATACCTCCTATCAGTTAGCGGAGGGACGTCGTGGGAAAGAAGGGCAGAAAAAAGATGTTTCATCGCTGATATAAAAGGAAAAGAGAACAACGGGGGCAAGGAGGGTAATTCCTCATCACTATTATTATTGTTACATTCTCTATATTCTTTTTCTTTTTGGATTCTTATTCTTCTTCCACAAACAAGCTCTAATTTAAGCATCGGAAAACCGATGGTTGTCTGACCTAATGTTAACTTTGACATGGAAGAAGACTAGAAATCTTTACTATTGCGGCCTGAAAAAAATTCATCCTCGTTTCATTTCACAGAACTAAAAAATCTGAGCCACATCAATATTTTACTTCAATGAAATGAAAAATTCTAGAATGCTGGATCTTTCACTTCGAACACTTTTAAATTTATTTGATGAAGAATAAAAAATTTCTATGGTAACGAGTCGATCATTTTTAAAATTAATCAGGTTGAAAAATTAAATATTTAATACTAACAAAATAATTAAAAAAAATCTTGTTTACCATAGCAGTTGACCAAACGCACATTCAACGGGCGGTTCAACTCGTATCATAATGCCTAGCCCAGTGAGCATCCCAACGCCCATTAAATACACAACCCACCACATGACCAATGTGGTATCCAAAGTGTGACTCCGCAACTTGTCAAAACTGCGTGTATTATTAGTTCATATGTAGTATGCAAAAATAATTAGTTTAGTGCAATCTATGGTTCACCAACATGAGCCAACCCTACATGCACTTCAGAGAGCACAATATAGGGAACAACATCACGGGAGGGTGAAATGATAGACCATTGACATTGCTGGTGCATGCGGGGAACGACAACCACATTGCATGACTCACTTTGCTCGACGGCATTCGTGCATTGTAGTAGGCATTGCACATAGTGATACTGATGTTTAGTTGCACTTTGATCCCTGGTTTTATCTTGAACATCTCATGATTATTTGATCCTACCGAACTTGCTCTAATATTATTATTGGGATTATCAAAGGAAAAGAATTTGTTGTAGCGAGACAAAAGCATGACAATTTTAATCTTTTCTTCACCATGATGTGAGGACCAAACATACGAAATATATATTACTTTTTCATTAGGATTATACATAATACAAGGATGATCAACCTCTATAT
This sequence comes from Alpinia galanga, assembly GCA_037177395.1. Taxonomy (NCBI): domain Eukaryota; kingdom Viridiplantae; phylum Streptophyta; class Magnoliopsida; order Zingiberales; family Zingiberaceae; genus Alpinia; species Alpinia galanga. The sequence continues at coordinate 1,334 of JBAMHZ010040567.1, forward strand.
CAACCACGTCCCTAAATTTCCATTGTGGCAAAGAAGTGCTAGCGTGTGAGAGAATATTTACTATTTTAAACAATGAGCATAGGAGAAGATGACTAAAACCGAAAGGGGGTTCAACTATAAGAACCCAAATTAAAGGAATTTGTCACATTACAAGTGCTTCCCTTTTATTTATTTATAAGCTTTATCATTATATTATATCTTTATAAATACTAAATAGTGTATAATTTATTTGTGAAAAATAATTTGTTAAACAAATTTTTATTGGGGAAAAATATTTTTATTGTTTGAACATTATAAATATTATTAGAAAATAGTTCCCTATATTTGGTTAATTAACGGGCATCCGGATTAATAAACTTATCTAAATCAATCAATTCGCTAAACAAATTAAACCATTTAAATTGTCAAGCTTGATTGTTTCAATCATCAAATTTGATTGACTCGATTAAATTGATCAAATCATTTTTACCAAACAAATTAAATAAATGGCTAGCTAACTTAATGAGATAGATCAACTTAATTAAATTACCTAACTTGTTTGAGTTAATCTAGATTGTTCAATCCCACCAACATTAGTCGCTCGACTTGACGAATTCCCTCGCCCTCAACTCCTCTTTTTAATTGTCATTTTGACCCTCTTAAAATCTCTAACTCACCCATCTTACTAGGCCGTCTTAATTTGCTCAACTCATCTGATTGGCCTACTTAGACCAATCACTTGAATAGATTATATTGCTTTTGTCGACCTGATCCATCAAAATACTTAAACCCACCTCAACTCATCAAATTTCAGCTCACCCCAACCCACCCGAAGTGACCAAATTGTTTTATCTTTTCAACTTGCCTTACTAAATTAACCTGATCCGCAGGAACCGGGGAAGAAATAGACTAACTATACGTACATTAGACATTTTCTCCCATTTTTTTTCTCCAATTAATCGCACGAAAAACAATTGTTTCAATAAATTGCTTTCGACAGATAAACATTCTTAATTTTCTTCTGGACAGAGAAACCTTATTTTCTACGGAGAAAATGGAAACATCAAATCCGATGCTCTCCAATTCTTGTTTACTAAATTCTCCAAATCCAGCGCTTCATCTACTCCATCCTCAGATCCCACCCGTCCATATCCATTTTGCAAGATCTCAGTCAGACGTGGCTGGATCGACACCACACACCGGCTCAAAAGCGATGGACGGTCATAAAACCTTGATTAGAGTAATGGACGGATATGATGAAAATTACAACGATAATCACGCCCTCGTAATTGCAGGGAATCAAATCCGCAAGTCCCACGGATTAAGAAACTTCAAAAAGTGCTCATTCGCTCCCTGCCGTCGACTAGTCGTGGTCTTCTCGACTTCTACTGCGGTTGGAGACGAACAGCGAACATTTCAACTCGAATTTGGGGCAGTTGATTTCTTCCAAAGCTTCCTTGTCGCGCAGATTCGGAGTGCGACTTCTGATTCTTGGTGTGATTTCGTGTTCTTGCTTATCACCTTCGAGTTATGGGATGAGATTGTCCCTTCTTCAAATGTGTGCTTGTTTGCAGTAATTTTTCTGCCGATTATGTGTTTCTCAGCAACAATTACAGGATGTTGGCTCGTTATAGATATGCATGAAGTGCCAAACTTTTTTTTCCCCCAGCATTTGGCGTTGAACTGATCAGATACTACTAGGTTCTCTTGCTGGTGCCTAGTTTTTTTTTAAAAAGAAATAAGTTGTAAACTCGTTCACCTATGTGACAAGATTTTCATGCTATCTTTGCATGTCGGCTGAAGTTTCTCTGTAGATGTTTTCAGTTACAATTTCTCTTTGATAAAATAATTGAACCTGTGGTTTGTGCACAAAAAGTTTAGAGCTATTGATGTCACACACACAAAAAACGTGTATAACCCAATACAATGATGATCAACTGACAGAAATTAATATGAATTTTGCATGTAATTATTAAAAAAAAACACATTCTATTCAAGAATCATTGTAGTTGGATTACTAACCTTTTCTATTGATTTCGATGGTCCCATGCCAATCACAAAATGGAAAGGAATTGTTTTTCACAATCTAAAATGCTCCAACAATTGTGATATATTTTGCTTATGATTAAAATGGTCATCTCATGTGTCTACTTCCTTTTGCACGACAATAATAATTATTTTGTCTCTTGTGAAAGTTATGGGAGTTAAATGGTGGAGAAAAAACTAATATCTGCAAGAATTCAAATCAAGTATTTTAATTATTTGGGTTGGGTCAACCCTCATGGGCAACCTATTTAATTTTTCTTTCATCAACATTTAGCATCACTTGTATTTTGGGTTTCACAACTTAGAATTTTGATATTGGCAAGAACTTTCTTGACCAATGTTTTAGCAAAGTGGTGTATGGTAAGTCCAAACACAGAGAAGCTAGAACATAACTGTTATAGGGTAACTAGGCCCATTCGTAAACACGTGAAATATAAGGATCCATTTGCAGTATTTCATATTTACAATAATATCTATGTAGGTAGAGAGGGGCTAACCTAGAGTTCCAGGAATAATTCCCCAACAATATTGGAATGGATATTAACATCCTTAGTTATTAGGAAAATCTAGGAGGCAATGTTGCAAAGAAGAGGTAAAGTATAAGGGAATGATTAACTGTATCTCTAATGCACATTTAATGGCATGTTGTATGTTTCCACCAATAATGTACAGGAATTATTTTGCTGGATATTCATATCCCAGATATTTACCTATTGCATGGCTGTCTTGCCAGTTTACTCTATAAGCATAAATATTGCTTTTAACTTTTCAACATGGTAGCAACTTATCAAGGTATGATAGTCACGAAAATCAAGCATCTATACTATTACTTGACTAAATATTTCGTATTCTTTCTCTACCAGGTAAAAATGTTGCAAGCTGATAGGAGCTGAAATGTTATATTCTTAAAGAAGTTCACTAGTTATTTATTTTTGTTTCTGATTTGGTAAACTTACTTGGGTTGAGAAGTACCAGCTAGATGGGAAACATTTATCGCAGGTTCTTGTTTAATTCATCCTAAACATTACCTCCACAATTTTATATTGAGTTTTAAATTCAAAGTTGCCTTTTATTTCTTTTCCCCAGTGATGACCATATCTTAATGATAGGAGCTTTCTGGTTTTTTGTTCAGTGGATCAATGAAAAAAAGCAATGAAGGGACCAAGCTCACCATTACAACCATACTGGGAGTCATCTTTGGGTTCTTTGTTGGCCTTTCATTTCCGAATTTTTCCAGTGTCAGGGTTTGTTTCTGTTTTTTCTCCATTATCTTCTATTGATACCAAGTATTCTATATGCTTGTATTGATCTTTAAATGAGAATAACAGCTACATGTCATCCCTGATCTATCATCTACAATTGAAATGGCCTTCATTGAAGATAGAAGATCTTATGGAACAAATTTTCCTGCACCATCCAAACCCCATGTAAACAGGACTAGGTCTCACCAATCAGATGATCCTTTCAAGGTAAATAATTCTTTTATTTTTTAGATGACCTAAGCATGTGTTTGCTTCAGACACTGCTCCAAGAAATCCATCCATATGTACGCTTAAAAATTTCCTTTGGCCATTGATATTGTATAATAGGTCTATATCTTACATCAAAATTATAAAGCAAACATCATGCTTTTGGATTGTTCATGCTACACAAAATAAATCAGCACAAAGCTCTAAGACTACCATTTGACTCTTCTTCCATGCAGTCATAAGTCAGTACTCAGCTCCTGAGATTTATAGCAAAATCTTCGAGAGTTGTGTAGTATACTGATAAAAATAACGTTGATATCTATCCTCATTGAAATATCAACTTAACTTTGAGGCCTTTTTTTAATTATTTTTTTATATGAAAAAAAATATAATATTTTAAAGTAAGCTTGAGCTTTAGAAAATTTCTTTGTTGCATTTGCTCGTATTTTTTCAATTTATGAACTCATATCTAGGTGGCGGCAGCCTAGTAAAGTTCTAAATTATATAGTCACTTGGCTTGTAGGAAGTTGTGCATTGGCACAACTGAATTGCTCCATTGTGATTTTGGACCAGGTTTTGAATATAAAAACTTGCCTTTTTACTAGAAATGGGTAAAGTTGCGTATTTGTTCATGCAATTGGGCTGCCCTTTGAAGGCAATGCTTCACTCAGCCATGAGGTTGCCCATTGCAACTTAGAAAACTGCAGTTTGAGTTATAGAAACAACTTCTGTGTTTTGCAAGTTTAATGCTGTATACACTAACCCTTCTTGTACCCTGTATTAAAGGGAGCCTTGTAAAATGATGTTGCAGCTTATAATTTGTTCGCAAGGAATGATTGCCTGAAGAATATACATGAGTTGACATGCATTGTTATCAATATCTATGTGTCTAGTACTAGCTTTGTCCTAAGTTGAAGTAACATCGTCTTGTCCTTGCCATGCCTAGAAACATTAATCTCATTATGCAGTTGTAATTGGCATAGTAATGGTACAGTTACAAATTTTGAGTTTCCTTTGAGCTGTCATGTTTTTCCATCATTGGTTGAACCTGAAAGAAGTTAAATGAGATCTTAAAAATGTCCCAATCTGTCACCCTAATTATTAAAGCCATCTTCCAATAAAGTGAAACAGAAAAGGTTATTTGTTAATTATCTCTTTTTTTTAGCGCAGGTTTATGTGGAATCAAACCCTTATGGTGCAGAGTTATTACCTCCTGGAATAGTTGTGGCAGAAACAGATCTTTATCTTCGCAAGTTATGGGGTGATCCAAAACAGGTTTGTTAGTCTAGTCTCTTATGTTAATTCCTTAAATCACTTGACATGTCACGTGAGTTAAGTACATATCCAAAAGTAGGATCCAGGCCAGATGCAGTTAATTCAATTTGTTTGTCTCACTTTATTGTCCTTAGTAGGTGTTTTCTAATAGGTCAAGGGTGGGTGTTTGTCCTGCAGTATATTTTTTAACTTCTTTTTTTGTTGATTTATACAAAATATCATCGTTATATATGGTTAGCTAACATTGTTATGATTCGTCAAGTTTCATTTGTGGTACAGAAGCATTCATAACTGCCATAAGATTAAATAATTGGATTAGTCAGCCCAACTGTTTTGACTTACTATTAAAGGGGCAAATTTTTAACTCATCTTCTGATGCCAGAGTACTATTAAAGGGGCAAATTTTGAGCTCCTCTAAGCTAGTACAAGAGCACCAATTTTTCCCTCCATCTTGCAATGGAAATTGATGGTTGCAAGTTCAAGAGCATGCAATCTTGTTTGTAAATGGTCAATTATTCTTTCATTAGCTACTTGTGCTTGAGCTTTGGTAGATAATTAAGAATGGGCGTAGGTGATGAAGTGAAAATGAATTTGCAATTCTAGAAGGTCCAAAGAAATATCATCTTGTCTCAAGAATGGGCATTTTTGAGTTTTCCATATATTTATTGAAGTTGTTGATTTATAGTTAATGTTAAATCTTTTCTGCTACGTGTTTGACTATTAAGGCGTGGCCGAGCTAGAAGGGGGTAAATAGCCAATGTCCCTAATTTACAACTTTAGCTTTAGAAGTCCTTGCTAATTGCTTAGCAAGGTTAGCACAAATAAAACACAATAGAAATAAAAAATGCAAACCAATCGAAGACTTGAGGATGTAATGTGAACTGACATCCCCCAGGCTCCCATAACCTATCGATCCGGAGGTGGAGAAACATTACAATTCTCATGAAAAATTTAAAATGAAATTCTCAAAGAATTCTCGCAAATGAGTACAAGAGGGCTTAAAAATTGGCACAAATATTTCAAGGAACGTTAGCTTTAAATCCCTATCAACTCCTCCTTTTATAAGCCTTCTTTTAGTCTTATCCTTCTTGTTACCTGATACCCAACAGTCGACTTGAGTATTATTGCTGTTAGCAAATCCACATTGGCTTATGTAGGAGTAGCCTATTGGAATTTGTCACTAGTCGACTGCCTATATTTAGTTGACTCAGTAGTTGACTTAGCAGTTGACTCGACCATGAATAGAATTCAACCTTAATCGATTACACCAGTAAATTGGATAGTAGCTGACTGATAATTCATGTTAGTCAATTGTTATTATCACAAATTGGTTAGAAACTAAAAATCTTCTCAAAGGTTTGGGGTTTTACTAGTCGACTAATCTAGTTCATTAGTCAATTAGACTATATAACCACAAATAAAAATACTTCCGTTTGAAGTTGCTGAGTCCATGGCTCAGGCATTAGTTGATTAACATCCACAAACTATTTAGAAACTCTACATATCCTCATTTGGAGTTTAAAATTTCACTAATTGGCTATTCTAATTCATTAATTGACTGGATCAGATAACCATGAATAGAAAACCCTTCTCTTTGCAGTCGTTGAGTCTACGACTCAGTCATCAATTGATTGATATACCATAAACAGGCCGTAAACTCTAAATCTCCTCATTTAGTGTTTAGAATTTCATTAGTTGACTAATTGAGTTCATCATTTGATTGAACTAGATAATAACAAATAGAAAACCCCTCTATTAAAAGCAGCTGAGTTCACGGGTCAGAAACCCTAAATCTATTCATTTAGGGTTTAGAGTTTCATTAGTTGACCGAGCCAATCCGTCAATCAACTAGATCAAACGACCACGTAGAAAAAAACCATTCTATTCAAAGTTGTTGATTCCATGACTGAGCCATCAGTTGATTAGTGTCTAATATTAGTTGATTTGTCTAGTGACTTGACTTAGACCACTCATAGTTTCTCTCAGCACTTAACTCACGAAGAGTTTACCTTCACCTTAGCCATTTCCCATAAGGTTACTCGTCCCTCAGATGCGCCCGAGCTCATTACTCCTCATGCCATCCTTCATGCCTTCACTTACTTAGTTCACTTCCTTGGCACAATCATACTTTAATGATTCTCACTCTACGGTCCCTCATATGCTCCATATCATCCTTCTTTGATCTCTATAGACCTCAAGCTATTGAGTCATCATTTAATCTTGGCCACACTAAGTCATCTGTGTGTATTTCCAAGTCTCACTTGACTAAAATACTACAAGAAGCCTAACTTAAACTCCTTGTGCAATCCATCAAAATATTGCTCGTACCCAATCTCACAAATCTTTTCTTCTATCTCAAAATATTGCTCTCTAAGCGAGGTTCTACCCATGTTTTTAAATTTTTTGTTTGGTCAACATTAATCTTTTACAACTCTAGTATTATTATTTTCATAAAATAGTATCAACAATTCATCCATTCTAAACTTGACAATTTGTTTTCCTTTTGTTAATCTTTTTCAATATTATTCCATTATAAACTTTTCAATATTTATAAATTTTTATTTAAAGCTTAACTTTTGAACAACCAAGATTTTAAAAATAAATTAGATTAATTAATTGAATTTATATCATTTTTATTTGTGTATTAAAGTACTGCATTAGAACACCTTTTGCTATTCCAATAGATTTTTTTCTTTTAAATTTCATTTTTTTAGAAAATATGAACATCGATTCTTTTATTTTCTTTAAAAAAATTTCTCTTTGTTCTAATTTTTTAGATAGATTTTTCTTTTTCATTTTTTAGGGAAAAATTAGTTTATTTTTTCATTTTAAATTTTGTTCTTTTGATGACGATCTTTATTTTTCTTTTTTTTTTCTTGGGACAATATTAATTAGTCTTTGACGGGCCGCCTTTCCTGCGTTTGCATTAAGTAGTCTATGACTATATTAATTAGCCTGTAGTGATGCATCTTTTTGTGTTGACATTAATTAGTTTGTGTCTTTCTAAGGCGACATTAATTAGTCTGCACCTTCCTGAAACAACATACTATGACATTAATTAGTCTGAGCATGCATTAACTAAAAGTAGTAATTAATTTGTTTTTACAATTGTTGTAACTGTTAATAATTTATGGTTGTTTAATATTAGATTATTGGAATATAATCTCTATACAAAGGATAGTAGGATGGGTTGATTATTTAAGTAATTTAAAATTATTGTAAAATAAGAGAAAATACATTAAAATAATATGGAAGACTATTTATCAAAATTTGACCTCTAATGTGAAATTTTTTTGAAATCAAGTCCTCCAATTTCAAAAATATCAAATGAGGCCAAATAAGTGCTTTGATGAATAAACTGAATGATTGAAATAATTCAAAAATTTTAAAATATAAAAATATTTATCTATTTATTACATTATTACATGTATTTTATACTTTTCTTATTTTTTAATTTAAAAATATTTACTTATTAAAGTAATAGAAATTTTGATTTTTTTAATTATTTTTTTAAATTAACTATGTCATCAACGATTACATGCTAATTAATGTTAGACTTTCAGTGACATTAATTAGCTTGTGATGACTTTTGGCAGCATCAATTACTCTATAGCAAAAGTGTCTTTCCAAATGAGAGTTCTGTGCATGTGCACTGAGTCACTTTCATGAAGTGCTAGTGGGAAGGGAGTGGTCATCCATTATATTCATCATACTTTTCCTTTTGTCTATAAATATGTTGCTTCTTCTCACAAAAAAATTGTAAGTAAACTTTCATTTGCTTCTTCTTGCCTCTCTCTTTATCTGCCTTTCGTTTGTAAAATTTTTTATGAATGTTTATTTTTCCTACATCGACGAACCCTCTTACCTCCTATCTGAGTTTGATAGCCAGTTATACTTGATTCTTTATTCATCCCTATTTCTCTCGTTCACCTTAGAGCTTCTTGTTTTGTTTTAATATCAAATGCAAGTCGGATCTCACTTCTGTGGATAATCTACCCATTGTTGTGTACACTTCTTTCTTATCTACCTTTCATACAAGATCTCCAATGAGATTTCCTTTTTTATGCTTAGCATTATTTTTAAGTTAGGTAAATATGCATGGAAAATGCATAAGTATGTTAAGGATCTAAACAGGCTCCCCTACACCTAAGCTCCCTTTGAGCTAGGAAATTTACAAAATGATACTTAGGGAGAAAGATTTTTTTTTCCAAAATTCTAACTTAAATCCTTTGCTCTTCTCCCCCTTTGACAATAATAAAAAAGATTGTACCAAATGAATTCAAATGCTCAAAATTTGACATTAAATGGGTATTTCTAATCCATATCTCAGATCTACAAAAATGCCAACTCAAAATACCAAAACATTCTTTCAAATTTTGTTTTTAGATTATGAGGCAATGCAGGGCCACGTTTCTGAACTAGTTGACTGGTTTTTGGTAGGGTTCAAAACTAAAAATCCATACTACATAAGTTCTTTTCAATTTCAAACACATTAGTCATGAATTATCCAGGTGTTTTTTTTGAATTTTCAACCTTTTAATTACTGTTTAGTATACTTGTTTGCTTATATACATGCTGCAGGATTTAAAAACACGTCCAAAATATCTGATGACATTTACAGCTGCATATGATCAATCAAAAAATGTTGACATTGCAGTAAAAAAGGTTGGTTATTGTGATTCTCCACTTTAATTTTTTTATCCCATCTTATTTTTTGTACGGTCTATCCGTTCATCTGCCTATCAGCTTTCTGATGATTTCACCATATTACTCTTCCATTACGATGGTCGGGCTAATGATTGGGAACAATTTGAGTGGTCTAAGCGTGCAATTCATGTCAGCATAAAGAAGCAAACTAAATGGTAAAGTTGGTCAGTTGTTTTTTCAACATAAAGCACTATTCATTTTGTTTATGGAATCATTTTGTATCCATAATTTCCTCCAATTCTTCTACTGATGTCATAATATTATGCAAGCACTCATTAATTTCTGATGATCTTCAGGTGGTATGCAAAGCGTTTTCTGCATCCAGATGTTGTAGCAGCTTATGATTATGTATTTGTCTGGGATGACAACATTGGCGTAGAACACTTCAATGCTGATAAGTAGAAACTATATTCCTCTGTTTAATTGAAAGTTCTTTAATTGAAATGTTCTTTTGGAGCAATATAATCTCTTTCTCATGCAGATACCTTCACTTGGTTAAAAAATATGGTTTGGAGATCTCACAACCAGGCATGGATCCTAAGGAAGGATTGACATGGGAGATGACCAAAAGGAGAATTCACATTGATGTCCATAAGTAGACTCATTGCTTATCCTACTGACTGTCTTCTTTTCTTATGGTTCCTTATTTTGTCACAGGTATGTATGCATTACTGTATAAGTGTTCTTTCTACTAATTGTGGTCTTCATTTTTTTTTTCTCAGAGAAACCATGGAGAAACCTGGTTGGTGTACTGATCCTCATTTGCCACCATGTGCTGCGTAAGTGTTCTACTATATGTTTTATCTTTTGATATATGAACTATTTGCCTAACTATTCTGTGTTAAAACCAAAATTATGAAACATACACATATTTCTTTGTAAGTTTCCTATATCTGGAATAATACTTTGCATCACATTAATTTTTTTGGTATTTATTATACTCCTGGGAATTAGAAAAAGGAATAGACAAGGTTCTGATTTGCTACATTCCTGAACAATGTTCATTCAGCTTTGTAGAAATTGTAGCTCCTGTCTTCTCAAGGAATGCTTGGCGTTGCGTTTGGCAAATGATTCAGGTGCCTTTATGACTCTGATAGCCTTCAGTTATGTGAAAATATAATCCTTTTCATCATGACCAATAAGAGTATTATGCCATCTCAGAATGATCTGGTTCACGGATGGGGACTGGACTTTGCATTTGCAAGATGTGTTGAGGTCAGCTAATTTTGACAGCATCTACTTATCTGAGAACTCTTATATCAGCTTAAATTCAGATTAAACAAACTAACCAATATGATGATTACTGTGACATGAATTGGATTTACGTATATTTTCAATTATTTTTAGCTGCTAAGTCGTCATGTTAATTCTTCATTTCTTTGATGTTTGTGCAGCCTGCTCATGAAAAGATTGGTGTAGTTGATGCACAATGGATAAGCTATCAAAGTGGTTCTATCAGGGATCAAGTTAGTATTTCTGTGTACCTTATATTTAAATTAGTTTACTTTCCAAGTTCCACCTCATTTATTGCTATTATTGTGGCTGTTTGTATCCTACCTTTGATGCTTTACGACTTTAGGAGTGAATGAGCAAACAGGCAGGGTCAATCTATGTAGTTTTATCTCACTTTATTAGTTGTTTTGGTGGTTAAATGGTTTTCCATCTAGCTAAGTAGCACATTTACTGTCTTCCAGTTTATTCTTGCGATTCTATTTTAAAGTTTTGTTTGGTTTAATGTCAAATGCTTTGGAATGTTTTCTAGGGAAGGAATTTCGTAATTTTGTTGTTTTTTATTTTATTTTATGAGATTTAAAAACTTAAATCTGTATAATTTGGGAGAAATATATTCTATTGCATTTTGCTACATGTATATATGTATCTAGGATAAGGCATAGGACATAAGGTATTTGATAACCTGAGTGCTCATTTCCTGCGCACTGTGTGCGATTGCACAGTAACGAGGAATGCACAATAACTTCTCACTGTCGACTGCCGCTCGTCACCGCTGCCGTTCTGCCAAATTTCGGCTGCTATCCGGCTAGAATCCGACTGCGGTCTGCTCGGAGGGACGTTGATGGCGATCTCGACGAGCTCAAGGGCTGAGCTATAGTGCCCATCGCTCCGATGATGTTGCAGTGAAAACATTGCACATTTTCATTTATTGTGCAATTCCGCGGATCGAACGATGAAGAAAGTGTCGTGCACTGGCACGCACGCGAGCATCGCATAGAGTATCAAAACTCTAGGACATAAACCTAAACCTAAAATAATCGTAGGATTGAACAAAGAATTAAATTTCATGCCGTGCTAGTTGGCACGGGTGGAATTTACCATTCCGCTTGCCAATCGACACTGCCACTATAAGGCCACTGCAACGCGACTTTGTGGAGGTCACCGTAGGTTCATGACAGCCATTGCGACGCGATCTTGCAAAGGTTGCCGCAAGATCATGACAACTCCTGCGACTTTGTGGTCACCTCTACGACCTAGCGAGTTTATAGAGGTTACCGTGACACTACTGACCTTCGTAGGGTTCTGAGGTTGCAGCGACCACATGGCGACCTCCACAGGTTTACTGAAGTTGCCACGATCTTGCAATGACCTTTGTAGGGTCATGGCAGCAATATGATTTTTTTAATATATTTTTTAATTTTAGGTTAAAATTTCTATTTTTTAATGGGTAATTCCTTCCCCTATTAATGTTTCCTTCTCCTTAATTTTTTGTTTTTTTTATCCATTATTTTTTTGTTAATTTTTTTATTCTTTCATTCATTAATTTTTTCCCTTTATCCATGCAAAAATGTAAACAAAGAGGAAAACAATACCTCTCTCAAGGATGGTTAATTTTTTCTCTTCTAATCTCTTCACAAGGTAAAGAGAGGGAGAAAAAAACCTTTAACCTTAAAATGATATCTTTTTCTTTATTTATCCGTCCGCAAGGTAAACATAGAGAAAAAAAACTTTTAAAGAGGTAGGAAACTAATTATTAAGAAAGATAAAAAATTAAATATAATATGTTTTTTAACTATATAAAATGTACCACTACTAATGAATTAAATTATTCTATATATAAATTTGATTTAATTTTAAACTGATCAAAATAAATCTAAATTAAATTTAGTTTAAATATACTTTATCTTGCAATGTTTAGTTGGTGGACTTCATTTAACTTAAATTGACTTTACTTAATAAGCATTAAATATTTCATGGGATAATATCAAAATTTAAATTCAACATTTAACATCTCTAATATAATTCAATAATAAGCAACTATAGTGATCAAATATTAATAAAGATATTTTGATTCTTGGTGCAATGATAAATTTATTACCTTATGATCTAGAGGTCATGATTTTAAGTTATAAAAACAACTTTTTATAATGTAAGATAAGATTGTGTACAATAGACCCTTCTCTGTATTGGCAGGAGCTTCATGCACCGGGCTACCTTTTATATTTTATATTTAAAAAGTACTGAAATTATATTGGCCTAACATGATATGGTATCAAAATTGTATCATTTCAATCATAATCAAAACTCTGGTATAACAACAACAATAACCAAACTTTGTCCCATTAGATGCGGTCAATTATATGGATCTTTCTACGTCATTGAGCTCTATCCCTTACTATATCATCATCTATACTTAAATAAATTTTATTTTGTTTTATTGTTGCTAACTAAATCTTTTTTGATCTTTCACTTTTTCATTTAATGTGCATATTTGTCATAGTTTTACATCTCCTAATTGAAATATTTATTAATCGTTTAAGTTCATGTTCGTACCACCTTAAACGTGTTTCTCGGAGTTTTTCCTCAATAGATACAACTTTGACTTTCTCTCTAATTCTTTCATTTTTTATTCTGTCCATTCTCGTATGTCTACACATCTATCTTAACATTTTTATCTCTACAACTCTTATCTTTTACTCATATATTCGAGTCATAGCCTAATATTCAGTGTCATTTAATATAGCACCGTTTTGTAGAACTTTTCTTTAAGTTTTAGAGGTACTTTACGATTACATAAAACACCCGATACTTTTCTCCATTTCAATTATCTTGCTTATATTTTATATAAGATATCTCTCTCAATCTTTTTATCGTCTTGCAAAAATAATCCTAAATACTTAAAACTTTTAGTTCTAGACAACTCGTTATCTCCTATATTAATACTTGTCTCATTACATCTGATATTGTTAAACTTAAATTCTATATGTTCTGTGTTTATTTTACTAAGCCTAAAACTTTTCACTTTTTGTGTTTCCAGCTGAGATTCTAGTTTAGCATTTAGTTCTTTATGTGCTTCATCTACCAAAATAATATCATCTGCAAATAATATACACTACGGTACTGTGTATTGAATGTGTCTAGTGAGTTCATCTATGATTAGTGTAAAAAGATAGAGATTTAGAGCTAATCCTTGATGTAACCCTATGTTTGTTGGAAATACTTCAGTTAATCTGCTTGAAGTCTTCACTCTAGTAATTACTTTCTCATACATATCCTTAATTAGTTTAATATATGCTATGCTAATATCTCTCTTTTCTAGAATTTTCCATATAATTTCTCTTGGAACTCTATTATATGATTTTTCTAAGTCAATGAATATCATGTGTAGATCTTGCTTTTACTCCCAATACTTTTTAATTAGTTGCCTAAAAAGATATATATATTCTATTGTTGACCTTCCAAACATGAACCCAAATTGATTTTCAATAACCGTGGTCTCTTTAATCTTTTTTTCTATTACTCTTTTCTAAAGTTTCATAGTATGACTCATTAGTTTAATATCCCTATAGTTTATACAATTTTGTACGTCTCCCATATATAAGGAAATTAGAGTACCTACCCTCTATTGATCGTATATATTTTTTTTGTTTTTAATATCATGTTAAATAATTTTATAAGTCATTCAATACTCATTAGTTTAATTTTTTTTGTTTTGAAATTTGAATTTTACAATAAAAATTTAAATTTTTATACTCATTTGACCTACTTAAATTACCTAAGTTAAGTTGGTCACCTAAGCCTTCGTTAAAAAGTTGATGAAAATACTTCTTCCACTTCTCTTTTATTTTTTCATCATTTATTACCCTATTACATTCATTTTTAATACATCTTATTTGGATAAGATCTTTTGTCTTTCTCTTTCTCACTTTAGTTATTTTATAAATGTCTCTTTCCTCTTCTTTTATATCCAATTTTCGATATAATCATTCAAAAGTTTCATTCTTATCTTTAATTTATTCACTGCTTTCTTAGCCTTTTTCTTCGATATTGTATATATTTTTAAGTTTTTCTCGTTCTTACAAATATATAATTCCTTATAAGCTATTTGTTTTTCCTTCACTTTCTTCTGTACCTTCTCATTCTATCATCAATATTCCTTACCCCTTTGACTCACCGAGTACACTCCTAACTACGATTTTCAACTTTGATATTATTATCCCATGTCGTATTAAGGTTACCGTATATTTCACCTAATACTTGTACTCCTATCTTCTCTTTAAATATGTTCTATTTTTTATCCTTTAACTTACACTACTTAATTACGAGAGCCGTATATATTTTTCTTCTATTGATACTATACCTGAGGCATATATCCAACACTACTAACTTATGTTGGGTAGTTATACTTTCTCCAAGGATGACCTTTCAATCTTTACAAATATTTCTATCTCTTTTCTTAACCATAAGAAAGTCAATTTGTGATTTATTATTCCCCTTTTGAATGTGGCCAAGTGTTCATTTTTCTTAAAAAATATATTAGCTAGTATAAGGTCATATGCTATCGTAAAATTCAATATAATTTTATCTTCTTTATTTTCTATTGATACTATCATCCTCTCGTATTCCTCATTTTTCACTTTGACATGTCCATTTAGATTGTCTCCTATTAAAATCATTTCATTTGGTGGAATATTTTATAATACATCATTTAGGTTATCCCAAAATCTTGATTTAGTATCTTCATCTAATCCTTTTTGAGGTACATATACATTAATTACGTTCATAGTTTCTTTCTTTATTACTATCTTGAGAGTTATAATTTTATCTCCTTTTTAACTACTACAATTTCATCCTTTGACGAATTATCTACAACAAAATCCATTCTATTTTTTATTTTACGCTTTCTTATATACCATAACTTAAAATCCAAATTTTCTATAATCCTTACCTTTTTGCCTATCCATTTTGAAGGACCGAAAGAAGCTAGGAGGGGGGGGGGGGGGTGAATAACATTTTTTCAAAAACACTTTTCTTCTTTTAAAGGCATGGAGTAAAAACACAAATAAACACAGTGGAAAATGAAATGACTTGGTTTGTTTTTACTTGGTTCACAGCCAACGGTTGCTAGTCCAAGGCCCGCGATCCGAGATCGCCTACGAAGGGCAATTCACTATAAAAGTCTCTTCCTCGTTGGAGGTAAAAGACGTGGAACTTTACAAGATGAAAAAGACGGTAACAATCTTATCGCTCCTTAGAATTTAAGTACAAATAAACTAATAAAAACTTTGAACATATATACCGACTAAAGGAGTAGAAGGATGAAGCTCGGCCAGAGTAACGTTGTCGCATGTCGGAGCACATTCAGAGAGCAAGATCACTTGTATTGAGTTATGTATATAGGTTTGAGTTCCTCCTCCTTTTATAGCCTTTTCCAATACAGAAAAATACTTAATTTTGTCCACGTACATGATTAGGATGAGCCTCTATCCCCTTCATTCTCGAAACTTATCAAATAAGGTGACAATAGCCTTTAATCGTCAGTCAACTGGTGGCTTCACCGGTAGACTGATGGTGCTACCAGTCGACTAGTAACCCTAATTTCCAGCCAACTGGTTGCGTTTCTTCATCTGTATCACAGAGTTAGTACAATAAACATAATAGTGATATTGTGACAGTCCTAGACTGTTAGATCTTGACTTTGACATCCCTCTGGAGCCCTCATTCAAATCGACGCCTAAGATTGTCCCCTAGCTAAGGACACAATTTTACTATCACTCCACACAAGAAGCTTACAATACTTACCTTGTTGGACGTTCTGGCTACGCTTGATCCTATCTCAATTTTGCACACTTAGCAAAATATAAGATCACAAATAAATTTAACTTTGAACCTTTGCCATAATTAAAACTCAGGTTCGATTATCTGGTGCCCCTGCACCAATACATTTTATCTCTTGCACACACAAAATATTAATTTTTTTCCTAATCATCATATCTATTACCTCTATTACTTTACCAATGAGGGTTCATATGTTCTATGTTCCAAATCTTAGACTATTAATTTTCTTATCATATTTATTCTTACCCAACCTATAATGTGAGAACCATTGCCTATTTAACACTACACCCAAATGTTCATGAAAATAT
>JBAMHZ010040882.1:0-18172 GCA_037177395.1 Alpinia galanga
GGTGTGATGGCTAGTCGACTAGTCAGAATACACAAGATTGGCCAGAGCACAGAAGTTTGGCCAATCAACTGGTAGGAAGGCTAGTCAACTAATGGTGTATGATAGTTAACTGATGGTGCACGACAGTCGACTGTTCACTTATTCGATGTGGATTACACCATTGAAAAATCATTGTCTCATAATGGACATTCAACTAGTCGATTGGTGGTGGCGCAGGCAACCCATGGGGATGTTTGTAAAAAGAGGCAAAGGGAAGGGTTCTTCATGTTAGTTCTTTGTGATCTTGAAGGGGAATAGCTAGTGCATTCCACACCTTTCTATTCATTCAAAGCAACTAAAAGAGCGCTCAAGCAAAGTTCATATGTTGTGAAGCTTTTCTTCACTTGTGTTGTTCAATACTTTTATATTCTTGTATATGTTTGTATTTTGGTTGTAAGCTTTAGATTGTAAGAAAGGTTTACTCCATCTTGGTGTTTACTAAAAGGAGAAGCTAGTGGAACTTGGTTTAGGATTGATCCACCTCAAGGATCATCGTGGAGTAGGAGCATTATTTTCGAACCATGTTAAACAACATGTTATATATGTATTATTTTGTTATTGCATATTATCTTTGTATTTTCACTGCGTACTAATAATCTTGTAGACACGAACACGTATGAAAGTGAGAATCAGTGAAAATGCTATTCACCCCCTCTAGCGAATACAACGATCCCCAACATTTACTTAGTTTGAATTTATTTATTCTATGTTAATAAAGAATTGTTTTTTTAATAGAATTATAATTTTATTTTATTTTACAATATTTAATTTCATAGTATAAGACTCTAGAGTCTGGAAGCAAACTTACACTTATAATTATAAATGAGTTAAATCCTTTCTCTCACCCTATAAACAAAAATTTAATTTTACGTAATAAAGCATTATTAAACAAGGATGGAGCCTTGGATTTTATTCCAAAGCTCTTTGATGTTCCTTTTGGCACTTGAGAGAAATATAGGGTGATTGCAAGTTTTTTTTGTGTAAAAGCCTCAAGACTTTTAAAACATACCCTTGATGACTCTATCTAGGCTTTGATGTCAATCGGATATCGAGTTGTGTCAATTAACGTTTAGAATATGACTATTAAAGATCTTAATCTTCAATTATAGGCCAAATTGGTTGACACAAATAAAAGTTATAATCAATACACTTTTGCTTCTAATATAATCAACTAATCATTTTTTTAAACCAATTGGATCAATTGATTAGCACAATTGAGCAACCCCTCCTAAATCAACTTACAAGCCCCATAAGCTACTCTATGGTCTAAGATTTGAGTTGTTGACATACACATGTAAGCTAATCTCTATTTAGAATCTAAATTATATTAATACAATCAATCTATATTATAAATAAATTTAAGAATACAATATTGATCGATACAATAATGAGTGTTTGGGTCCAACTTCAAGCATGATGACCATTTAGGAGTTCAAAGCTCCACTTTTACTCCATTTTCAATCCATGAAATTCATTGTCAAATATTAATCACTTTAATCTTCAATGATACGACTTAGATTTGTACTCCTCGAAGATGAAATGAGGATGAGTTCTCTCCAAGATGCAACAATAAAGATCTTCGGTCTTCTTCTCTGCCAAAGTTAATACTAGGTCAGACAGCCACTGGTTTCCCAGCTAACGATCCTTCGATGCCTAAGTTAGAGCTTATTTGTGGAAGAAAAAAAAGATCAGAAGAAGAATAATGTAGTAGAACAATAACAGTAATAAAATGAAAGCGACGATCCCCCCTCCCTTTTATAGCTACCACAGAGCATCTTTCTTCCTGCCCTTTTGATCCTCACGACCTCTTGCTATAACTGACAGGGAGCATCTTTTGTGTTGAGATCATCGTAGGAATGACAGGTGACATGACACGATATTCTTATTAGGCCGCTAGAGAAATACTCTTTAAAAGGCATCTTCTAATGATGATGTGGAGAGTCCTTGTTTAGTTATGACAATACACATATGGTGGTCCCTTTAACCATTTAGTAGTTATAGAGGTGTGAACTCTAACCGTTTATAGAAAGAAATCTTTTATGTGGTTCCTCCTACGGAAGATGAGGGTTTTCTCTTCTTGCCGAACCATTCTATATGCCCCTATGCTTTCTGAGCTGTTCCTTTTAATTAGATGTATCTCCTTTTCTTAGCTGAACCGTTTTATACTTTACTGAGCTATTTTCCATTAGCTCAGCAGTCACTTCCTCTAGCTGAGCCATTTTATGTGGTCTTGACAATTTCCCTTCTTATACCGAGCTGTTTCTAACAGACTCCGTGTTCCCTGCGCCATTTCGCATCAGCTCAGCAATTTTATTTACTCTGAGTTGTTTGCATTCAGCTCGGTAATTCTATTTACCTCGAGCTGTTTCTATTTAACTCAACAATTTTATTTATCCCGAGCTGTTTCCATTCAACTCGGCAATTCTACTTACCTCGAGTTGTTTCCATTCATTTCAGTAATTCTATTTACACCGAGCTGTTTCTATTCAACTTGGTAATTCTATTTACCCCGAGCTGTTTCTATTCAGCTCGGTCTGCTTTCTTTGAAGCCAAATCAGTTCAAATTGGCTCGGCGATTATTTTCTTAGGTAGGCTACTCTCAATCATCTTGGCGCTCATCCTTTTTGGCCGAACCACCTCAACATCTTGACCTAACTACTTTTTCTCCTATATCTTGACCTTTGACTGAATAATAATAATAAAAATATAATAGTATCACTGACCATTTACAATTTTTAGAATAGCTGTATTTACGGACAACTTTTGTATAGTAATGTGATACAATTTGTTTTAAACCCATATATTTGATGTACATTTTTTATACCATTTTTCATGAGTGTTCAACTTAAGTTAATTGGCTTAGCTTTTATTGTGCCTAAGGACACATTATAACATGAAAAAACTGATTTAAATTTAGACATCTACCATTTCACCAAATTAATTGCAATGCTGAAATTTCTGAATTGGCTGATTGGGGTTGGAATAAACAACTTTGCAAACATGCTTTTTGCTCTGCTTATGTATACTCTTTTCACTTTGTTGGTAGAGTTAACTAGTTAAGTGTTACCCACCTTCTAACAATCATATATAGTGCACTTGAATCATTATTTTTATTTCATTGTATTGCTAGATTTACCACCACACCAGGCAATTGGGATGCCATCACTTTCACCCACCATGACTGAGGTTTATTATCCCTGTGTACATTAAACATCAGTTCTACTATTTGTATGATTCCTAATGCAGTTAATTGTTCTATTCTCTCTCCATTATAGGGCAACATTGCAAGGTGGCTAAAGAAAGAAGGCGACAAAGTTTCTCCAGGTGAAGTTCTCTGTGAGGTGGAAACTGTAAGTTGAGTTGACATCCAATAACACACCTGCCTTTGCACATTATAACAGATTAACTAATTTCGTTCATTTGTGACTATGTCAAATATTCATTAGGACAAGGCCACAGTGGACATGGAGTGCTTGGAAGAAGGATATCTTGCCAAGATAATACATGGAGATGGGTCCAAAGTGATAAAAGTTGGTGAGGTAATTACATACATGATGTACATTCATCTATTACCCAATACCAGTCTCATGCTCTTCCTTTTAGTTCATGAGGTTTTAATTTTCACTTAGCTTTGGAGGGAAATTTCGTATTCATCTTTCCATTGTCTTGATTTTGTGATAGTTGTTCCTGTTACTACCTTCAGCACCTCTATGTTGTTGGTCTTGTTGAATAAGAAACCCTTGGGCATGTGATGGATGTCTTTATTGTTATTTTTGTACTGAATCTTAATCAATATTGCGGATATGTTGAATATCATTACTAGTATTTCATTTAGAGATCACTTATTTGTTTCTGAGTGTGTGAGCTCATGATTCACCAAAGTCTGCATGTGTCGTTGTTGACTTGAATATGTTAAAATTTTAACAACTAATTTCATATTGTCCGTACCTGTTTGCTCAAGTTCATGTACATGACTGGATCAATGGAGAGGTTGGCTAGATTGGATCAAAATCACAAGAAGCATGTTGGATCTCTAGGTGAAGTTGCTAAGAGTCATATAACTGCTGCATCACAATTGGATCATGCAGGAAAAGTGCATTGTTATGCAACTGATAGTTCTCAAATATCACCAATCTACTGCTTATAGTGTAGTTGTTTTATTACTATTTATCTCATCAGTTATTTTCATATTCCAAATTCTATAACCCGAATCTTTTTTTTTTTATAATATTGTTTGCTTCCTGCAGCCACTAGGAGTTTAAACATCTTACATTATTGATATTGATTGAGTTCGTAGAGTTTTTCAGATGATAATGAAGTTTTTGAATAAAATAAAAGCTCCTGCATAATTTGCTAGGTTATAAAAAACCTTCACTATATTATATAGTATGGTCAGCTGATCACTTTATGCTATAGCGATTGGTTCAGTTTAAAGAGATTTTTGGTGAACTGCCTGTAAACTGTAATGAGGATGTGCTGTTTGAATATATGAGGTACATGAAGTATTGTTTTCATCTCATTCAAGTGGCCTGAGTACCTTCACAATTTGCATTAAATATTCTCTGATTCTTATTATAAATTTTTTTGATACAAGATATTACTTTTAGTTGTTATGAATTTTGAATAATCTACCATCAGACCATTGCTATAACTGTGGAGGAAGAGGGAGATATTGAGAAATTTAAAGATTACAAGGTTTCTGAATCTGCTGCTCCTACTGAAGTTCAGCCACCATCTGAACCTTCACAATCTAAAAAGGAGGAAGCCCCTACCAAAACCAATGAACCAAAAACTGCAAAGACTGATGAAGTTTCTCATCATGAACACCGGATCTTCTCTAGTCCCCGTGCAAGAAAGTTGGCAGAGGACAACAATGTGAGATGATCATTCCTAAATTATTTTTGGTATTTGATATTTATAAAATGTGCATATAGTTTGTTCTCTTCTAAAGGACATCATATCTCCTATTTCCTTTGCGCTGGACTCTATGCAGGTATCTCTTTCGAGCATTAAAGGTACTGGTCCTGATGGTAGGATTTTAAAGGCTGATGTTGAAGATTACTTGGGTACATTTTTCTAGCCCTTTCTTTCACTTTCTAACCCTTTGTTTTATGAAAATTTCTTTGGCAAGATATTATTGTCTATTACTCATTTGGGATCCTTGACAGGCAATATTATAGAACTATCAGCAGTAGACCCAGCTTGATGTCGTTCAAAATTTGGGTGTAATTTTTAAGGATTTAAAATTTTACAAGTTTGTTAAATTTTTAGGGTTGTCATTTTTTTAAAGAAAAAGTTTGGTATAATTTAGAGGATAAGTTAGGCCTTATCTTAAGAAACTTGGTCTCTGTTGTAGTTTATAGAAAGCTACAGATCTCCATATAATGAATATTCTTCAAGTTATCCTCTTCATGAGCTTTTGAGAGTTTGAAATTGTTCTCAGTGCTACATCAAGTGGTGTCAAAATGTTTTTATGCTTCATTAGTTGTGATACTAGGAAGCAACATATTAGAATGCTAAGATGGATAAATGAATAAGAAAGATACAACAACTAAGTCTTATCTCACTAGTTGAGGTTGGCTAAATGAATTAGAAAGATAAAAAAAATATTTTTAGCATATGATAAAATGAATAAAAAGTAAGTTTAGATTGTATGGATATGCTCAAAACTCTAGTTAGAAATGTCAAATCTATTAAAAATGAAGGGGGAACTAAACAAAACATTAAGCAATATAATAACAAATATTTTAGGAATTCAAAATTTGAAATTTGGAGCTTAAATACGTAAAATAAATTTATTTTTAGTTACTTTTGAATTTCAAATTGATTATAAGTTCTAGTATTCATTTAATGTAATTTAATGCTTGCGTAATGAGAAAATTACATGTCTCCCCTCAACTTAGTAATATAAAAAGGCCCTCTCCATCTTCCATGGTGGAGTCATAACTATGGAAAGAGGTGAGTAATTTTCAAACTGAGGTAGGTTCTTTCCTTACCCTTTTGGTGAACATATTTCTTTATTCATCATTGTCTTTGTGATTTCTTGCGATTGATGTTTATTATTGATTTGAGCATGAAATATCTGCTATTTAGTGAGAATTTAATATTTACATGGCTTGACAATTATTAGATCATGATTTTAGTATGCTGGATTAAGTTCTAGATTTATGTATTGATTTACTTACTCCTATCTACTTGAAACATTTACAGACCTAATATTTTATCTAAGTTTTCGCTCACCACCTTTGTAATAAAATCCCTATAATCTGAACAACTACTAATTGTTTATGATAGATTCAATTATTTGACATCACTTGTTACAATTTTAATTCTTAACAGTTGGCTTCAATCAATGCCTTGAAAAGATTAATTTATAATCGTACTTTATCAAAATTAGTCTTCCTAAACTAATTTTAAACCATGATTTGTAATGAGCAGATCTAAATACTTATTTTTTGGGGTTTTTATTCTTGATAATACTGATCTGCAATTCAAATTTTTTTTGGATATTGATGGAAACCCATATAAACTTCAAATACAGAATGAAGTCTTGGTGTATTCAATTTCATTTGTTCTTGATAGTTGACCTAGAGTTTATTAAATAATGTTTTGTTAAGGTTAAAATGGAGGAGAATCTGACCGATAAAAAGTTGTTTTAGGGTACTTGATTAATATGTTATGACTTTGGCTATGGTCATCTATCTTTTGCTCAAAGCAAAAACTTGATTGATGCATGGACTTAGATCTAGTAACTAATAATAGAGTTATCGGTTTAGACTCTACCAAGTGAGGTATTGATACAGTGTAAAATATATTGTCTTTCTTGATTAATCAATTTAATCACAATCTGTTAAAAGATTTTGATGGATGGTCACCTAGTTATTTTACATGGGGTTTGGAGTCACATTTTAGTTACACAGTACATTTGCAAGTATATAGTGTTAAATTGTTATTGATTTATATTATAGCTAAAGCACTTAAGGTATTATTTAATATCTAATTTGAAGTTGTTTGGCATGGTACTCACTGATTCATCAAATGGTTTGTTTGACTAAATATGATTGGAATGGTGATTATGAATTAGAGATCAATGTATCATAAAGTGGACCTCTTTACTATCTATAAGAACATACCAACAGTTGGATTTAGTATCTAGCTTAGTCCTTTTATGATTTAAGTAAATTTGGATCTTGTTGGGATGATCAAACCTTAAATTTACTTTAGAAAAATGCTGGTTTAAGCTATACATGTTGTGATTCAATGAGAATGTCCTAGAACATAATAAAGTTATACTTTAAGTTATATCTATGACCATAATCATAATATATTTGGTGCAAAAAAAAAAAACAATTTTGAATCATAGATAATAGAGTTAAACCAATACTCATATTACTCTTAGTTGGCCTAATATTCTTCAATAAAAGAATCATAGAATCAAATTTCAAACTAACTCTTGAGTCTATTCTGGTATAGGTAATTATGCCTAATCAACCAAGTGATGGACTTGTCGATGCCGTAGTCATATGTTCACTTGAATCTAACTTTAATCTTAATTGTGTTTTCTTGATCTAAGCTTGATCTAGACTTTAGTTCAACACCTTATCTTTTGTTGTTCGTGTTAACTGATATTAACTTAATTAGTGATATTATTTGGAATTTTGATTATTGATGAACTTGTCAATATGTTTTAAGTTTTTTGCCTATTTTTTTGGTAATGGAATAAAAATATCTACATTTGATTGGATGTAGCATCTCAAACAAAGGGTGTCCCTGCACCTGTGAAGGCAAAGGAATCCATAGGTGCTCAATCGTTAGGTTATGTGGACATTCCAAATTCACAGATAAGAAAAGTAACTTAGCCTGCTTATGATCTTTTCACCCAGTTGGGTTGCAATCATATTTTTATTACGACAATATAATTCTGCAGGTTACAGCTTCTCGCTTGCTTCTCTCCAAACAAACTATTCCTCATTATTATTTAACAGTCGACACCCGTGTTGACAAACTTATAGAGTGAGTATTTGCTTGCTAATACACTGATGTACAGAGTGCATTAGTGTAATCTGTTCAAGTTCAGAGCACATATCAAGATATGTCCCAAGTATGAATTATTCACTATTTCTTCAGATTGCGGAAAGAACTTAATTCTCTCCAAGAGGTTTCTGGTGGTAAAAGACTATCAATCAATGACCTTGTCATAAAGGTTTCTATTTAAAACTCATGTTGGATTTTGTTATTGGAATTATTTATATGTTATTAGTCTTTTAGTGTTGCTCTATGGTGACTTCTTAGGATTTTTTTGCACTGTACCTTACTGGAATTTACAATTGCTAACTCATTTATAATGATTGATTTCTCATTGCTTGATAGCCAATGTTGCTTTGAGTTTATTTAAATTCGCTCCTTCCCTAGGACTCCGAATTGGTGGGAGCTTTGTGCATTGGGCTTCTCTTTTCTTTATTTTTGATTATCTGCCTTTTGGGTTTAATTATACACTCTTATGATACATTGTTATCTGAAAGTACATCTCATGCTGTTACCGCATAGGAATTTTGGATCTTTCCTGTGACATTTAGCAACCTTTGGTTTATTGATACTTTGCTCTATAGTCTATAATCTTGGTTCTTGATACACCTTCCTGTAGAACAGTATTGTCACGCCTTGTTATACCAGACCTATTTCTATCATTCTTGATTGCCATAGGCTTACCGCATGACTTTTGACATCCTGTATTGGTTACATGGTTAATGCTGGACAAAGGAAAAGTTAGGGAATATTTCTTATCTAACATAATATCTTGTACTTTTACATCTCTTAACCTTGACACCTTTACCTTCATAATACTATCTAACATAATATCTATTACGTTTTTATTATCTCAAAATTGAAAGCTTGTATTGCCTATTTCTCTAGCCTTTTCTCCAACTCAATTAATTTCCTACGATCATAATATGTTAATTTTTCTCCTAAACATGGCATCTACTAATTTTAGTTATTTCATGTCGCTAACTTTATTCTATAATAGTGGACGAGCTTCTTTCCTGCATTGCCTTACACGTGGCATCTACTAATTTCAGTCAACTTTCAAGGCGAAGGTTACTATTCATTTTCTTCATCTAAGTTCTGGGCATTGCTGAATGAATTTTCTGTACTGTGGATATGGATATTCTTAACACAATAGATTTTTGAAGATCTTATGTGCCATCTTGATGTATTATATCTAATTACTCTTGATTTTTATCCTGGAAACTGAGAAATATCAGTGGAGTATTACTGTCGTCCCTATCATTTTTTAAAACAATATATGCACTTTGACATGCCAAATCATTAAAATACCTTATCTGCTCGCCTCTTCTTTTATCAAATAGTCTTGCCAATGACTTATCAAATAGTTTTCATTAGTTTGCACAATCAAATTCACTTGTGAGGCATGTGGATGTAGTTAGGAGTGTAAAGAGTTATTGAATTTTGGATAAGTGCTACTGATTCAAAAGTAATTTTGTTATGGGATAACTTTGACCTAAACCATAACCCAATTTTTGAGGAAAAACTGATGGGTTGTAAGATCAGGTGGGGTTTCACAGGAAGTTGGATTTCAACTTCTTTTTTTCATGTTTTTATAGAATGGCATATATTGGCTTTCAATAGATTCTGGACGGCAATATAGAATATGTTTGCATCTAAATTACTTCTAAACACAGGCAACTGCTTTGGCTCTTCGCAAAGTTCCTCAGTGTAACAGCTCCTGGATGAATGACTTCATACGACAGTATGCCTTTTTGAGTTTCATTTTCCCTTTTTTAAGAATCCATGTTACCGTTCAAATGAGTTATATTTGTCCTAGCTTCTGGTTCTCGATTCAGGTACCACAATGTTAACATTAATGTTGCAGTTCAAACAGATAATGGGTTGTTTGTTCCAGTTATCAAGGTTTTTATTGCTATAAAATTTGATTTAAGCTCATCATCATGTAGCATCTTTAGTATTTTGCAAACAAATTATACAGGATGCAGACAAGAAGGGACTGGCAACAATTGCAGAGGAAGTGAAAGTGTTGGCTCAAAAGGCAAAAGAAAATAGCTTGAAACCAGAAGATTATGAGGTAGCTACACAGACCTTGAGTTTTGATGCAATATTTTCTGTCCACTAACTCGGTCGATGAGATGACTTTGCAGGGCGGTACATTTACTGTTTCAAATCTGGGAGGCCCTTTTGGTATCAAACAGTTCTGTGCCATCATCAATCCCCCCCAGTCAGCCATTCTGGCTGTTGGATCTGGTACAGCCTGCACTTTCAAAATGAAAATATATTTCTCAGCCATCTTTAATACTCCATTTTTGTTCTTAAATTGTTCTTGATGGAGCAGCTGAGAGACGAGTGCTTCCTGGCAGTGCTCCTGACCAATTTGAATTTGGCAACTTCATGTCTGTCACATTGAGTTGCGATCACCGAGTGATCGATGGTTTGTGCTACCATCTTACATCCATTTTGTTAAATGAAACATTGCCGAATTTGACTGCAAATTCTCAATATTCAAATTTGTCCATGGCAGGTGCTGTAGGTGCGGAGTGGTTGCGAGGTTTCAAAAGCTACATTGAGAATCCACAATCCATGTTGCTGTGAAGCAAATCTGAATGGAGCATTTTTGTAGGATTCGACAAAGAGGCTCCAGACGCTCTCCAGTTTTTTTGTTTATTCCCTTCCTTTCAAAATGGTTGGTATGAATCAACTAGGCTTTTTTTTTTAATGACAACCTGTTAATTATTGAACTTTTAAAAGGTTGCGAGATTTTTTTCAACAAGAAAAATCAACTGAGAATCACCCCGGCTTAAACGGGTATCGAAGCCACACATAGTGGTCAACTATAACTTGTTTATGCTCAGTTCCATGAGGTATTCTCGTGACTTTACTTCATTTAAGAATAACCTCAAATTTTCCTCAATGTTTCTTGTATCTCCAATGCTTGTAAGACTACCTTTGATTGAGGTTTTTCCCTTTTACTGTGCCGTTGGTAGGTCTTGTGTTTCTCTCGAAATAATTTTAGGCGAAAACTGAGAGTTTAAATTAATTTTTTCTACCATTACTTTTCAATCAATGTCAGCTTTGCTCATTGTTAAATTTCATCATAGGAACTACAATGGTAGGGTTCTTTTTCCCTTGAATGCTTGCAGCTATTATTAACTTTTACAATATAGGAGATCATACCTATTTAGTTTTAATTGCTAATTAACTGAGGTAAGTTAAGCTGGTACAAACAATAGGATCCTCGAAGACAATTATTCAATTATTGTTTCCTTATGTTCAGGGATGACTACTTATTGGCTATCATTTCTGTTTAAATAAGATGAAGATGTGATATGTTCTATTGTATTGATGTACGTTATATATGCTTTTTAAAAATTTTACTGAATATATACTTGATTGTTTAAATGAGTAACTAAAATGATTTTGAGATGATTTCTAGATGAAGTGTTAGATGTCCTTTATAAGATCATTTTCTTTAGGATTATTTATCCATGTTACTTAGATAAAATTTTTTTTACTAGTTTTACTCACAAAGCTAAGAGAATAGGAGAGATTATTAACTAAAAATACTATTATTTTTTTTATCATGATTATTTTAGACTTATTTTTTCTTATTTTTATTTAATGATGAGAGGTTTGGAGATAGAGAAATCAGGCTAGTGTATGCAACTCATAGATTGCTTCTTTTTATTATAAACAAAAATTAAAAAGGCATTTCAGTATATTTTTCATATTAAACCAATTAATAACTACTTTATTAAAAACAAAAAAAAGTGTAGTCTTCTTAATTAAGTGTTTCATTCGATTCACTATTATGGCATTGCACTCAATAGCCATGTACCTAAGTTGGATTTTAATCGAAGTATGATTCTATATTATCTCTGTTTTAAAAATTGTACAAAAATACTTAAAAATTCATTTAAGATTTGTAATGACACGGATGTATTTACAAGAAATGATGTTCATAACTCATGTTTGCAAGAAATAATGTTTACATATAGTTTTTAGTCTTTTATATATATAGACAAGAGATATGAAAGCTTGGCCCCAAATGAGCCAAGAGAAGACAAGTAATGTTAGTGTTCTTAGAAATAGTTAAGAACACCTTTACCAATCTAGTGAAACACTGCCCAGCTCTGCTCTGCAAGCTGCAAGCAAAATTTGTGCCAGATCTGACTCCAAATGCATCCTTAGAACAAGGACACGATGCCACTGGAATTGAATATACCTTTGATCAACTATCAGTTACATTAGTATTGAAGAATACAATTAAAGTTTTACATTGATAAGATATGAAAATTAAAGTTTTACATTGATAAGATATGAAAAAGATGATGTATTTATAAGATAAAAAGATATTTTCATTGATATAAGACCTTTTGGGTAAAACTTAAAAATAAAATCATGATAGCTTAAGTTCAAAGTGGACAGTATCATATTATTATGGAGATATGTGAATCTTATAAGCACTAACAATTGGTATTAGAGTCATGATCCATATCAAGCCATGCACCTCGAACGAAGAAAGTGAAATTTTCATATCTGGATCAAGAGAATCAGATACCAGACAGAAAGTTCAGTTGGATCAGAAGGACTGAACAATTGGTAGGAAGTTCAGCTAGGTCAAGGGACCAGATAGTTGGCAGGAAATCCAGCTGAGTCAGGAGGATTAGATAATTGATAGAAAGACCTGGTGGATTGAGGATCAGACATCAAACAGAGGAAGTCCTTCAGAAATGATAGGTTTGAGGGAGAGCCCGATGTAATTCTTCATTTGAGAAGGAGATTGTTGGGAGTATTGGGAATACAATCAAAGTCCCACATTGGTAAGACATGGAAAAGATCATATGCTTATAAGATAAAAAAATATCTCCATTGATAGGAAGTCTTTTGGGTAAAACTCACAAATAAAATTATTATGGCTTAAATTAAAATGGATAATATCATATTCATTATAGAGATATATGAATATTATAGACACAACAAAATATAATATTTCAGTCATCTCGAGTCTTTCAAGAGAAAGAAAAAACAAAGTGTGTCAGGGTGCTGTAATGCATTTGAACTGATAGCTGAGTCATCTCAACTCTCGGAACTGATACAATGCTTCAGCTAAGGTGGTGTCTGACTTTTTTTCAGTTATGGTAAAAATTAATAGGTTTTCCTAATCATTACAGATATCAGAAGAGTGTTTTTTTTGCTTTTAAAAAATTAATATAACACCTCTAATATATTTTTCATTTTGAAAATATTTCTATTCGTAGTCATTACATGTTGAAATAAACTAATCTAGCATAGAAAAAAATGTTATATGTATAGTACTTTTTTATAAAAAATATTTAAAATAATTTCAAATTGTTGTAGTACTTGTTAAATGATTGTTATAATAATATAACATTCATTGATAATTATTTAATGTCTATTACAATTATTGTAGTCTTGCAGCAGTTATTTAAGTTTGGCTATTATAGCATAGTGATTACTAAAACAACGTAGCAATCGCTAAATAACTATTATAACAATTTTAAAATGATTTAAACTTTTTTAAAGCGATGTTAATCAAATTTAAGTGATATTCACTAAGTTGATAAATATTAAAATAAGGATATTTTCAATATATAAAAAAATATGGTGAGCATTTTTATTACATTTTAAAAGAAAAATATACTCTTTTAACTGTTCTAATAATTAGGCGTGCTTTTATCTTTTTGTATTTTTTTCAATTTCCAATATAATGTAACGCATTATAGTAGCTTCCATCGTTGTTACAAAAATATTAAAATAAGAATATTTTTAATATAACAAATATATAATGAGCATTTTTATTACATTTTAAAAGAAAAATATACTCTTTCAACTGTTCTAATAATTAGGAGTGCTTTTATCTTTTTGTATAATTTTTAATTTCCAATATAATATAACGCATTATAGTTGCTAATCTATCCTTGTTACAAAAATACTAAAATAAGGATATTTTCAATATATAAAAAATATAGTGAGCATTTTTTTAACATTTTAAAAGAAAAATATACTAATAATTAAGAGTGCTTTTATCTTTTTTGTATAATTTTTAATTTCCATTATAATGTAACGCATAACTTAGTTATCCCAGGTGTCTAATTTTTAACTTTTAGCAATTTCATTTTTATATTTTGATATGTAGTATCAAAATACTCTAATATTATTAATATATATTTATATATTTTTTAATCTTTGACATGAATGTGTGGCCTGTAGTACAATAATAGTGAAACTATAGGGTGCATTTTGAGAAATTTCTTCCGGAGTTTATAAATAGCCATTATACGTCAGCAGCAGTCTCAATCCATCTTCACCGTCTATCTATCGAAAAAATTAGAAAGCTGCAATTTGTGATCGAGCAGTTCAAACTTGTTCGCCCTCTCGCTCTTGCCTTCGAGTTCGGTGGTTGTGATGGCGACGACCTCGGCAACGGGCGCGCGTAACCACCAGAGATTCCGCGCGCCGCCTCCGTCCCCGATCGCAACCGGCAAGGGGCTGCGGTCGGCGGCCGCCGACGATCGCGTGCTCTCCGACTTCCTCGACGTCTCGCTCAGCGTCCCCGATCTTTCCCTCCCGCTGTCCCACTTCCCTTCGAAGACGCCGGTCAAAGTTCCGGTGGAGGTTAATCTTGGCGCGCTAGTGTCCGGAGATGAATGCGCGGTCGGACGAGTGCTCAACGCAGCCGCCGAAATCGGGGCGGTGTGCGTGGTCGGAGGTGAGGCATTGGGCAAGGATGTGAGGGCCGCGATCGAGGTGGGCAAGGGGGTATTCGAGACGCAGGATGGCGAGACTTCGAGGCCGGATCTTCGCAAGAAGTGGTTAGGGCGGAGGGATGGAATCGTAGATGAGTTCATTTGGCACCGAATGCGGAGCCCGGAGATGGAGCGGCTTCTGCTGCGGACCTGGCCTGAATCGTATTGGGTTCTTAGGTATGTTCTAATCAGAGACATTTTCTCTTCCTCCTATCTTAAAATGTTCTTTTTTCTTCCCTTTGAGATTATCAACTTGGATCGGTGGTGTAGGCCTAATAATTCGATAGCCTCCTAAAATCTGAGTTCAATCATGATTTGCAGACTCACTAATTGTAATTCTTTCTCCAAGTTACGGTTCCTCATATTGTTCAATCCCCAAAAGATATCAAACAAGAAAAAAAAATCGCTAATTGTTTGTTGGTTCATGTCAGATATCAAAAGTTCTTACTGGCGAGATTTAAATTATAGTTGATCGGCTTAAGGATTTGAATTTGGAAGGGAATTTTACAGAAGAATTCTAGAAAGATGCGATGACTGTTTGACAATGCATCAACCAATAGAGATCTTGGCTGACGTACTAGGTTCATCTTCACTTCCACTTCCAATAAACTAAGAATGCTTCACATGACAAGTTTAAATCAAATTTGCTTCAATATGATTTGTTCCCAAATTCTCACTATAGTCTTAATAGGCACATTGCAATCGCAACGCTGTCTCTTTCTTTCTTTTGTGCATATCTAAGCATGCCAGATAGCTCTTTAAATTTTGGTTGGACAACTTTGGTGGAGTTTTGCAAATTGCCCATATTTCCTACAACAGATTCTTTGTTGTTGGCAATGTGTATTGTTTAATTGAATTTCTGGTGTAAATTTCATTGATTGAGTTTGGAGGAACTGCTAAAATGTAGTTTGACAAAGGAAACACAGTGCCGGATAAATCAAGAAGGTTTCAACTGGATTTTTTTGTTTTCGGCCAATATGAAACTTGTACATACACATATATAGACATGCACACAATGAGATAATCAAGGCCGTGATAGTTCAAGCATCAAAGAATGTGATCCACATGCATTCAGTTTCTGTTGACTTCTCCTGAGATATTCTTTTTTCTGTTTAATTATTGACCTTGTAAGAAGTTAAATGGACTTGACTCTGCCAAGAATGGCAAGAAAAAGCTTATTACTACCAAAAGGAATTCCAGAAATCTATTTCTTTCTTATTTTGATTTGAAACATAAATTTGCAATGGCATACTAAGATACTCTTTTCAGAGATAAAATGGAGTCTGTTGCCACCAAGCTAGAGACTGTTGCGGAGTGCATTGCCTGCATTCTTTCTGAGCATGTCACAAGTCAAGCGCCCTCTGAAAGAACTCACAAAGCTCAATCAACACTCTACCTGAGAAAGCAAAAATCCCCTTACGGTAGAAATAACGCAAGGGAATCGATCCACACCAGTTCACATCATTGTGATGCTTTGAATCTCCACATTTGCGGGGATAACCATGAATTCTGCATCCGTCATCCACAAGGCTCAGCTATAATCACGTTGCCAGCGGGCGGCATTCTAGTTACGATCAGTAAAAGACTTCAGGTAATTTCTTGTATCGGTAGGAAAACCATGATTGTGGCTCGTCGATCTGTGAAAAACATGCCTGATATAACATAACCAAAGTAGGCCATAGAATTGTTTGTTGAAGTAGCAGCTTAATTCTGTGATTCAGGAACTTTACAATGGAGAGTTTAAGAGTGCCTCAGCCGAAGCACTGTTTCAGCCAGCAGACGATTCCTTTGCTTCATTCTCGCTTGAATACATTTGCTCTCCACTAGTTTTGTCTCATGGGCCAGACGATGGAACAAGGACTATTTCATTAACTGATCAGTTGTTAATGGCACTTGTTTTTATTATATTGTACAACTCTTGGACCAGTGTGTTGTCATAGTACATCCCATATGTCTTGTTAGGAAGAAGTTAGAAAAGTGGTTTATCTTATCGTCCACCTTTGGCTTCATCTGGAGAAGCAGGATAGAATTTTTATGTATCAGCCTTACAACTTGAAAATTTGACAGCTTCAGCCGAAATCTAATCGGGTTTTGTTTCAATGATTCTTTATGGGTTGCCTTGCGTGCTCGAGGCCATAATATGTCTGTGGTATATTTATGTGGTTGGTGTGTGTCGGGTTGCAAACTGTTAACGAAGACTTGTTGTGCAAGTCAATGCTGAAGCTTGAATAAAGTTAAAACTCAGCAAGTCTAGTTAACCGGTCCAACTAGAGGAGGGGAGCGACAGAGGGGAGGGGACGGGAGGCAAAATATCTGGCTCAATTTCAAGTGTCATAGTTTTTTTTTTCTTTTTCAATTTTGAATTTCTTTTCTTCTTCTTCGATTCACATCTCGAAATAAAACAGAGCATTAATCAAAATTGGGCATTTATTTTTTTCTTTAAAAAATTTATTTTAAAAATAATTCGATGTACAAAATTACGATTCTGATAATTTTTTAAAACATTTTAGATTCGATACATTCGATAATAAATTGTAAAATGTTAAATTGATGAATCATTTGATGTGAATATTTTTTATTTAGTTTGATGGCTAATAAAAAAATTTCATGTGATCGATCAGACGATCTGAATATTTAATGTTAATAAAAAATAGAAAGAATTTATTACAAGTAACTTTATTTTATTTTATTTTATTTACTTGCCACGACTAATTTCAACGTCAATTAAAATTTACACTGCATGTGCGCTTCACGTGCAGTGAAATTTCAAAATTGGATGCAACAAAAAGCAAGCACGTGGTAACAAGACTTTGATTATATAAATAGCTAACGTTAAAAAAAAACTTTCAAATATGCCACGGGAATCTTAAAAAATACATTATTCTAAAAGTGTGAATAGCTTTAACAAAGATTATATCTTAAAATAAAAAAATATTTGATGTTTCTTACCAATTTTAAAACTACAAGCTAATTTACAAATTGTAGAATATTTAAACACCCTTTTTTCCAAGGGGTGTTTATAGAAAAAAATAATAATATTGGGATTTATTTTAGTTTGAGAAATTACTCTCATAATTGACTATAAAGCAAATAATAAATGATGCGTCCATGAATTAAGAAATGGATCGATTCCGTATAGAAAATTTAAGTAAACATTTGATAATATTGTTGCTAATTTTTAATACAATTCTCCTCTTCATTTTATCACATTATTAAAATATTTTTAGAAATAACTTCACTTTGGAAATATGTGTTCAATTACGTATTGAATAATTCTTATTTTATTTTATATTTCAAAAAAAAAAATCAGGCAGCACGACGGGGGAAACCCTATC
>JBAMHZ010040988.1:0-18172 GCA_037177395.1 Alpinia galanga
TTTTTTTAATTTTTTTATTTAGATTTGCATAATAATAGTTTGAGATAAATATATAATTATTTTTAATAGCACATCCTGTAAAAAAAATAATATCTATAACTGTTTAGGATCACATTTGTATAATATATTAAGAAATATATATTTTACTGACACAAGATCATATTTTTTTAGCACAAATATATAATTCATTAGACGTATTAATTTCTTTAAAATATCTTCAATTATTTTACATTATACTGTTGCCCCCACTGAATCAATATCTTAGTTTCGCCCCTTATTCAATTGATCAAGAGCAACACATATCACACACATTTAATTATTTATTGATCAAGAGCTGCAGAGACCACCCGAAAATAGAAGCTCGTCTAAAGTGAGAGGAGGCTGGAAGAAGAGGATTGCAAGCCACCATGTGAGAGGAGGAAGAAGAAGATAGATGCTATTAGGTGAAAATTCTCCTCGTATATGTGATTGAGCAATCATGTTAAAGATTTAGAACAAGTTCATTATCTTTTAATAAAAATGTAAATATTAATTAATTACTTGAATAAAAAAAAATATCTACACTAATAACTTCCCAATATTTACTTCTTTTTTTCTAATTTAATTTACTCTCATAAATCAATCTTCACAGTATACTTTATGCCTCACAAATTAAACTCTTGTTAACAAATTCATTATCTTAAATTGCAAAGAGAAGGTTTGGCTTCTGGGATTCTTCTGAATAAATACACGATCGACGGAGCGATGGGATATAGATCCTTATAAAGTACTTGCAAGGATTCTGAATTATTAAGATATAAATTAAATTGGAAAGAGAATAATGTATCTGTATATATTATCGTTGCATTGCAATAAATTTACGTGGGTCCAAATAATTAATTTCTCATCTGGTTCGTGTTCCCCACAGCAACAAACAAAAGACTTGAATGATTTAATTTGGCAATCTGTAGATATCGGTAAGTCACTCGAGGGAGGACCATTCAATTGGGGTGAGAGTCACTGTATATAGTTGTCGAATAGGATCAAATACCTTTGCATAATTAAATTAAAAAGGTAAAAAAAATTATACATTCTTTTTTTATTTCAGCTTTTAATCTTGATCTCAGAGTAAATATTTTATTTTCTAGATAATGATAGGCACTTCCATGCATGGCGTGTAATGTGCATGCATGTTTTTAGATTCCGCTAGCATTCCAGGTTCTCGGTGGAGTATAAAAAAAGTCAATTAATGTATCAGTGAGGGAAATGGCTATGGTGCAATTGCCATGTCGAGAACTCTTATGTTAAGGTAGTTGATAATTCCATGCACGCATTTATATTAAGATAATTAAAGATTAATCAACTGTTATTTTGGAAGGAAAAATAATTTAAGCTCCAGAAACATGACGAAATACAGTCACAATCATCAAAATTAGAAAACAACTCGCTAAGCTTTTCATCATATATATAGTTTTATGTAACAAGATTACAGTATAGAAGTTTATATTTAAAAAGAGTGAGCTGAACCACACTTTTATATATATCTCAAGCGATTATTGGACTGCAACCATCTGAATCACTCATATATCCGTTGATGCTTTATTGACAGCATATATATTTTACACCAATTTGACATCTCTGTAATCGTACGTAATACGACACAGCACACAGCGTGATGCATGCATGCAAATAATTATCATAATCAGAAATCAGAATATTTCCATTGTTCAGGGGCCACAAACCTTCATATCGACCAGGCTAGCTACCAGTCGTTCTTGTTGCTGTTCCCTTAAGGCTGCAATATTTCACATTTGATCAGATCGAGCATGCATAAAATATTCAATGGTGCATGGCAGGCGCCTATGGCCTTACATATGCTTTCATACCATTCATCGTTGCCACGGTCTTCTACTACAGTACCCACTGCCACTGTTCCTTTCGGATTACATTTACCTTTTTCTTTTTCTCCTGCCACTGCAAGGTACAAGTTTAATTGTATATTTTATAGTTCCGCTCTACTTATTTATATATTTATTTCCCACTGTGTCCAATATGTGTTGCCTCGCTATCAATAATAGTCTTATTCCTGGTCTCTGCTAGCTATCACGTCGTCCCACTGCATGCTTCGCAGGCCTCAATCTCACATCTCGACTCCATTTCATATATATTTCAAAAACATGGGGCTACTGTTTGTCACTTTATGCGTCGTCACCTGCTGTCCTCCGATTCGTACCGATCGAGACGACTCACATTTTTCCTGTTCCTGTTCTTTTTCTTGCCCGGTTCGACTCGCTAGCTGCTCGTGCCCATCACGTGCGCGAGCGAGCGCGTACGTGTACGTACGACCGTCGACCGCTTCCCGTTTCGAGGTGGGTGATCACCGAAGCCCAGGGCCCCGCCGTCCTCGTCTACGGTATCAGTGTCCAGACACATGAAATAAACAGTAGGCACGAAACCATAGTGTAGTCTACCCGCCTGTCTTGTGAGAAATCGGTGAGCTATAGCTTTGCCTCGTATGATTAAAGTCGTATGATTAAAAGGGTAGAAGTTTGAGTGGCAGAGAGTGGTGCGAGAGCAGTGCTGCCGAAGAGGAGACTGGATCCATGTGCGTCCACCACGGCAACCACGGCCGTTGTGCCAGCGACAGCAGGAGCCATCATCATGAGGTGGGGCGCATCCCGCACCATCGCGACGCGATCGGACGGTCGTGAGTGAGTCCACGTCGCCTTCGCATGGCAATTAAATGCAACTTGTAGCAGCATGGGTCGCTTTCGATAATGAATGGGGTTGAGGGGGAAGTGGGGTCCGCATTCCGAGATGTTGAGCGGGAAAAGAAAGACTGTTCTTTAATTCCGATACCGTCTCTCTCCTTCACTACTATTTATTATTATTATATTATTATTATTATTTTTGACCCGTTTGCTTTCATTTCTCTTCCTATCTCCTGTGAGGCTGTCTCCTCCCTCGCCCGTCCGAGGATTATTAAGATTCTTTCGCCCTGATCCTTGTAGCCGATCTCAGCCATGGTGGTCGCGAAGGAGATCTTCTCGATTCGGTAGGTATTTTGATTTTTTTTCCCTCTCGGATTGTTTGGTTCGTTGTGATAGGTTTTGATGTTTTGTACTCGCGACTCGGAAATTGAAGGGAGTACGCCGGTAAGATGAGGGGCGTCGACTATGAGAAGTGCTGGCCATTTTTGGAGGACAGGGAAGGGCGGTCGCTGCCTCCGATGCCAGTTCGGAAGTTCCGGTGGTGGGCGGACGAGTTGCGGGAAGTTCGATCCATGGTCGAGGCTGCTGATCGCGTTGATTTGGATGAAATTGCCTTGGATGCTACTGCTGTCGCAGTACAGGAAGGTGACTTGATAGAGCCCTCTAGCGCCAGCCTGGAAGGAGACAGGGAGGCGTCAGCGGAGGAGCGGCAGGGTAGAACTCGACCTCCTACCGCCCGGGCAAAACAAAGGACGCCTAAGAAGAGGTCCATCATCGAGCTCTTTGCGGTGGCGCCGCCGATACGTGGCATACATGAGGAAGATCGCCAAGATCAACGGCGTGGTGGCGGAAAGCAGCAAGTAGCTGCCTTCGCATCACATATTAATTTGGGGGTCGGAGATGAGATTGAGATATGTAAAAGAAAGAAAAGGAGTAAAGATGAATCAGGCCGGAAGATGCTGATGGAAAAGATTGGGGCAAAGACAAAGTTTAAGCCTAAGACTACGAAGCTGATGAAGAAACACAAGAAGGTCGAGATCCGTGCTGCAAAGAAGGTTTGTGGCAATTTCTTCGAATGCAGATTTTACCCTCATCCTTTATATACATGTATATGCTCGCAATAATTCCTCACTCAAACACTGTACATAGTGTGTGGCCGTAGTTATCAGTTGAAGTCCTGCGGATCTTGTATCTTTTTCTTATCATTAGTTGTTTCATATGTTTTGCGAGAATATGCATTACTTGATCAAGTTATAAGGTCAGTGGAGAAAGACCACTAATGTGTATGGAACTTCGGTAACTTTAGGATCCTAGACTGCTGATATTTCATGCGGTAAACATCTTTGTAGGGGCCCGTCCATAGCTGGAATAGACTTAAAAACGTACACAACCAACTCGTTGCCTTGATTGCTTTGTATCTTTGAATAATTCTTTTGCTGATATTTTGGGCCTAGGAATTGAGTGTTTATGCTGTGTATGCCTTAAAAGCGCATATCTTTCATCTTCTTTTATAACTTCATCCACTAATAGTATCTAGTTTTCAGAGAACTTTGAGTTTAGTATTTAGTACTAATGGTGTGGTCCAGCTGGTACACTGCAACGAATTTGAGCTTATTCATTGCTTGTTGCAAATTGTTGCTTGTCCATTCTGTGGTTAACTTTGTCTTAGTGAGACATATATATAAAGCTATTATCCCTCTCTTGGCAACTTTGTCCAAAAGTTCTTGTAGTTATGAAAATAAACATAATTAGGATCATGTAAAATGCATCGAGTTAATTAAAGGCCCCACCGCATCTGAGTCAGGAAACTTATGTGGAATCATCATATAGCTCTTGGGTGTAAGTGGGAACCGTAATTCATCTCCATATCTAGAAATAATTTTGAACTAACAACTCACTAAGTTGCACAGTTTGTGAGTGTAAGCGTGAAGGATGTCTAAAAATAGACCTCTCCTCATTTTATAGTAATAGAAAAAATGAGGTAGCAGCCACAACCAGTCAATGTAATTAAAGAGACAAACAGCGTCTTTTTTTTAGTGTTTGATAAAATTCCTCTTTTTCAACTAATACCTCCTTTGCATATTCTCAATTTCCCCCCTTCATTATCCAATTATGTATTTAGTCTTAATTTCCTAATAATGGTATTATAGAATAGTTGCTGATATTGCGCTACTAGATAAACTAAATAGTCGACACTGGTGCCTTTTATTCCAATATAGTTGACCCTCTCAATGTAGGACGATTGGCACCTTTGACATCCCTTTGTTATCCTATATGATTGGTTCTACCACTACTATATAACTAAATATGATAGGTTTTATCATCTTTATCTTGTTCTCATTGCCATAGTTTAGTGGTGATAATTATGATAACCATACTCCAATGTTAGTGACTATGGACAATATAGTGAATGCATGATATGAGGAGCCACAGCTTGAATGCAATTTCTCTGCAAAATAAAGAAATCAGCTTGAATTCAGTCAAGTGATGGATGCAAGAGCCCTTAGCCTAACCCAACATGGAGTTAACAATGAAATATTTTGGAGAATCATGGTAGCAAAAAAAATTAAAGAAGGCATGGACTACAATAATAATTTAAAGGAAATCAGGAAGTGTGAAAAATTAAATTTCAGAGATTTGGAGATCTAAAAATGGCTGAAGGAAAAGAAATTATGGAAATTTTTTACAAAGTTAGTACAGATACTAAATCATATTAAAATATATAGAGATAACATTAATGATAATAAATAGTGCAAAAAGTTTTAAACTAGCATGCTGGAGAAATATGATTATGTGATAGCTACTATTGTAAAGTTTAAGAGGACTTGGAGGAAGGCTTAGGTGTGGCACTGGTCGCAGTTGCTGTAGAGGGAACCAAGCTCATTGAGCATCTTGACAAAGCAGCGTAGGCTTGCAGAATTCTTTCTGGAGAAATCACCGACGCAGTCATTGAGGAGCAAGTGGCCTAGGCTTGGTGTGCCCGGCAGAGAAGGGATCAGGGTTGAGTGCAGAGTGGACTGTGAGAGGAGGTGCTGGGTTCTGCATGTTAAAATTCAGTGGATATGTATTTTGAATTAGATTCGAACACAAAGGCCTGGTACCACTTATTCCAAAGTAAAAAAGGACAGATATTTATATTTATATCCCTAACATCTCAAATAACATATTCTACAAAAATAAGGTATTGCAGCTTTAAGATAGATATTTGGTGATTTTAACTTTGAAGGTACTCGTATGATGTCCTACAGTAATTTTGGGAGTCATGATTTAGTTGATTTTCCTCTTGTCTTATATCATGCATTTTCAAGTGAGATCTTATTCCTAGTTTTAACCAGTATAACTATGACAACAAATATAAAAACCGACAGAAAATTGTTACTTTCTGTCCTAATACAGCTGCGCAAGTGTTGTTGATGGTTGATCTGCACTTTTTGATGTGTTTGCTGCTGCACTATAATGACTTTTGAATGTTGTATTTTGATGAACCATAACAGTTAGTTGAAAGGATTTTAAAATATTCTCTATGGGTTAAGCCTCAGATCACTTGATTCTATGATCTCCAAAAGATACAAAATAAAGTTAGAATTCCTTCAAATTTAGAGCTGCCAATGTACACTTTCTTGCATACATCAACTTATCTTTGCCTTCTTGCTATATGCTTATGTGTTTTTCTTTGATCGCTAGCCCTTGCTCACCCAGGAGGAAGCTTGTAAGCTCAACATGTCATCCCCAGTTGAGTTGTACAAAATACTGAAAAGCAAAGTATATGAGAAGCAGTTTGCAAGGATGCATAAAAGACTTGTTCATAAACAGGCGAAGACGGCAACCATCCAAACCTTACTGAAGAAACATATTTTCAGACTTGCTCAGACTTCAAAATTTGCACCGAGAAGTCAGGAGGTGACAAGGATTCCTCCTGGAGCAACTAGAGTCAGGAAGAGAAAATGGAGCAATTCTACAAAGAAGAGAAAGAAAAGGGAGAAGACATTGGATAGTGATCTTGTCGAGCTTTGTCATGATCCAACCACAAGTTTGACTATTGGTAAAGATGATACTCTCGTGCATGGCAGAGTTAGTTTACCTCTGCAGTTGCCTCATTTGGAAACACTCTGCAAAATAGTTTCTGATGTCTTGGCTGCATCGTCACCTATGGACAGTTTAACTAGATATCCTTCTACTACAGAAGGAGCTCAGTTAAACACGATTGATGAAGAAACACAAACAAACTTGAATGATAATGGAGTTAGTACAAGCACCATGCGAACTAGTGAAACTTCCTCAGATAAGCAACTCGATGGTGGTCTAGTTCATACTACTGCAAATTCCTCAGTCACAAAGAGGACCCCTATGATTGAAATTTTGGATCTGAATCATCCAGTTGAGGAAAATTTGGATTTAAATTGCATTTGTCCAGACGGCTCCACATCAATACCGAGTTCCAGTTGCTCAGTTGACATGAATAATCTTGGATCGGTAAATAATGGTAGGCTTGATCCAGAAACTGGGATTTATCTAGAACAAAGTTTTTCTATATCACCTGATCATACAAACAGGTCACATAATCCTATAGGCAAGTGTATTTCAGTTTCCAATGCACGTAGTGCTCTGAGTCTTCCCAGGAACCAAGATAATATACACTGGTTATCTTGTTTAGGCCAAAGCCACTTGGACAAAATTGCTGGAAATACTCATTTACTTTGCCCAGCAATGGATGCGTGCACTGATTTCCCTAAATTTCAGCAGACATACTATCTAGCAAAAGATAAATTAGCTAGCACTTGCTCTTCATTTAATCCGAAC
Source organism: Alpinia galanga (assembly GCA_037177395.1). NCBI lineage: Eukaryota > Viridiplantae > Streptophyta > Magnoliopsida > Zingiberales > Zingiberaceae > Alpinia > Alpinia galanga. The sequence goes on from JBAMHZ010040988.1 coordinate 7,491, forward strand.
ACCCTTGTAGAACCAACGTCAATTGGAGAGCCAATTTGGAGGAACAAGTGCAACGAAGGTTACATTGGATTGCCCCTTAATTCACAGGGAGAGCTTATCCAATTGCATCCAATGACAAGGTATGTTTCTTGTGAGATAGATAAGTTTCCAAAACCAGAACTGAGTTCTCTTCAGTTTTTTCCGTCTGCTAGTCATTTTAAGTCGCAGTCTAGCTATATCTGGACTAGAGGCAAGTTTCCTTTTCTTTCACCGAACCATGATGCTGATCAGAATTGGTTCTTGAAGCAGTATAATCCTGCTAGACAAGTAGTATTATCTGACTTGCGTTCTGTTGGAGTTCAAACTCTTGAGAAATTGAAGAATCAAACCTATGATGAAAAAGCTCAATTTAACCATTGTGATCCTGGACAAGTGACATCCTCACGTCATGATTGCAGGGATCATATTATAACTGAAAGTTGCTTTGATAGGATGAAGTTTCATTCAGATAGGGAATTTGAGCTAGGCTTGCAATCTGACATCCAACCAACAATGCGCTTGATGGGAAAAAATGTGACAGTTGGTAGCTACAGCAAAGAGTGCCATGGATCTACAAGTTGCACCAATATGAGGTTGTATAATGAACCTGGTTTGAAGAGATGGCCTTATGAGGATTGCATTGTTCAGCAATCTGAGTCAGCAAGACAAATCCCTTTTAGTTCAATAGAGATACCTTCACGCTATTGTTGCATTTCAGCGGATAAACTTGCACCTAATTGTATGCATCTTGGTTTTGGACATGATTGGATGTTAAATGGTGGATGCTCTGCAGCCAGTGGAGATCGTGGGTTTCATATTGACCTTTCTCAAAGTCCTGTTCCCTGTCAATCATTTCTGAATAGACACACTGTGGTCCATGGTAGAGTGGAAGCGCAGTCTGTTGAGGGGCAAAGGAAGATGTTTTGGGGTCCATATCCCCCAAACTTACATCACCATATGCTAATAGATTCAAACCATTGCAAGCATAGTCAAGGATTATCTTTTAGTGTTCCATCAAATTCTCATCCCACTTATCTCAGTCAAGTCTCTACCCAGGCATCAAAAGCAACGCCTATACAAAAGCTTCCACATTGGATGCAAGATTCAACAAGTTCCCATCTTCATTTTGTTCGTTATCCTACAGTGTACCATTCATGCAACATGCTGGCCAGTGGTGGTTATCTCCATGCTTCCACGTGCCCAAGACAAGTTGTATCTATCCCTTCCAGTAGCTCACATCCATATGAATCATATGTTCCCACTTCTACATTTGATCCTCCATCTATTACAACAAAAAATTTCAGCTTGACATCCTCAAACTATGGAGACCAAATCAAAGTCAATTATGGTGGGGGATTTAGCTTTGCTCATAATGAGAGTCAAGATCATTATAACAAAGGGAAAAAGAGATTTGCTTCCTCCGAAGAGAAAAATGTAGAAACAGCAAAGAGGTCTAACCTCAAACTGCAAGACTTAAATCTGATGGCATCAGGGAGCAGAGAACAGTCGCTTGGACAAAAAGATAAACCAATTGCATCGGAAGTGAATGCTTGTGTCAGTTCAGCAGTTGATGTCAGTCCTCCAGGTACAAATAATGAGAAAGATAATGTGGTAGCTTCAGGTGGGTTTGTTCCCTCAAAATCCAGCCATAAGAGATCAGGACCTGTCAAACTTAGTGCAGGCGCAAAGCATATACTGAGGCCCAATGGAAGTTTGGATCAGGAGAATTCTCGACCAATTTATTCTACTATATATTTTGCTCAAGCAACTAGTTCTAGCAAAGATGCCATTCCAAAGGAGAAAGCAGCAAAAGTCTACAGGTTTTAAACTCTTACCGTGTCATTCCCACCATGCAATCGGATTTTAAAATGCAACTTTGGTTTGATTGGGACATCCTTGGCTTTGATGAGCAATGCCTATTTTACGCCATATGCTTATGATGGGGACAAAATGGTATTTAATATTCCTCTTGTTTAAACTAATTAGATGAAACCTTGTGCTTATGTCCCTCTGTATTTTCTAGCTGTCATGGACACTGTTAAACTGTATCAGCCAGTTGTGTATTCTGTCAATATTCTGTATCTTTGATCACATCCTAGGTTGGTTGTCTAGTTGTTCTGTGATAATATCTTGCTGAGTGCTAGTCATGTGCCTTCCGACAGGAGATAATTATATATGTCTGATGTTGCCCAGCAAAAGGAGATAATTATGTATGCTTGATGAGGTATTACATTGTTCTTTGATATCCATGTCTATAAATTATTAACGCATTCTTTTCATCAACAAGACTGTGGACTGTATGTGCTACCATTAATCCTGTCGTATATATAGTCAATATAAAAAGTTATACTGTCTATATCTGTTCTAATATTCTAATGTCCTCTGTTTATTAGGTTCAAAAATATTATTTCTCGTGTTACTTTGTAATCATAAATGATGCATCTCAGTTTTCGGAAGCCAGAACATTACTATCTGATTTCTGCAGCATTCATATTCTTTATTCGCTGGTGCATTTTTTATTCAATTTTAACGTGGGTTGGATGTGAAAACGTTGTTTTTAAAATCCGTTTCGTTATTTCTTTCTTCAATCCTTTGAATGTGTGCATTTTAATGTGCACGCTTGCTTGTCTTTTGCTAGTCACTTAGTAGCAACGTGCACTGAATCGTGGAGCAACTTTATGCAACATGTCAATGATGTTCTCTCTAGTTTGATTTACTATGTGCACGGTGTTTACTAAAATATATCTTTCATTTCACTATTTTTTTTAAAGAAATATTCGAAATAGTAAATTTCTTTAAAATACGACGTGGTTTTGGATTAGCAACACTTTATAGGAGATTCAAATGGCTTGCTATCGTTCTATGCCCTGATTAATGAAATAATTTCTTCAGTTCATCTCAAATTGTTGCCAATTGTGGCCAAGACAATTGACTGAATACTTGAGAATGAAAAAAAAAAATTGTTAAAAGGTGTTGCATTGTTGAGTTTGGCATGCATGTCATTTTGGTCAAACCTCGCCTGCTCAATGTGAAATCTCTGATGCATAGAGTTAAACGAAGTCAGTATCTTACATTTCCCCTTCCACATCTTACCAGTTCCCTATATTTCTGCACCTGGTAGTCATGATTGCTTGAACTTTGCCTCCATTTTCCTACAAAAGAAGATAATAAATTTACCATACCGATCGGTTTGATCTGAAAAGTGATCTCTTTAAGTTGGGCCCGGAGGGCAATTTTTATTCATCAGGTATCAGTTCAAATGTTTGACTCAAAGTGATAATTAGACAGAGAGTTCCAATTCTAGTTTGCTGTTAGTGACATCTGCTATTTCTTGCATTTCAGCATATAAAAAAAAAAATGACGCAAAGGCTAAATCACCACGTACGTAGTATGTCTTACAAACTGGAAGGAGAACCATTTGAGCGCACACGGCATTATCACCCTATCGTTATTGAACCTTGTCACCAAATTCACTCTTTTGAATCCCGATTTAGTTCACAGCTGCAATGCAATCCCAAGAGGCTGATAGGTGCAAAAGGAACTGGCTCCAAAAGAGTGTTTCAGAAGTGACATCAGAAAGATGCTACCTAAGCAAGCCAATCAATGTTAGAAACACCTTTCTTTCTGTGAATGGTATTCAGCTGGCAGCTGCACAAATGGTACGCAATAATCCTGCTAATGTGATACCTCACCAGGAGCGTGCAGCTACAATCTACTTCATTTGGGGATGCTGGACGTGGTCACGGGCTGCACAGATTCGGTAGTCGGGAGGTGAATTTCTCCTGGATCATATTTATTTATTCTCAAATAAATTGCAAGTCAAATTATTTTGGTGCATTTCCTTAATTGTTTAATTTGCACAAGGATCTTTTATCTCTACCACACATAGTTGTGATGTGCAAGGCCTTGATCATCAAATAACCGCATGCATTGATTGAACAAAACGCTTTTTCAATTTCTCTGCCATTTCTCCTGGTTTAGATTACAATTATACAGATGGTGAAATTATCGTTCATCACCAAAATCCTATACAATCTCTATACATGACTATCGCTCAACCTCAGTTATGACTTATGAGCCAACTGAACATGATCGGTTGATTGTAATCGGGCCTCGTACTCTTTATCAACATATATATATACCATTATTATCAAAACATGCATGGCTCAACAAAATGCAATAAAACGAGAGAAGTGGGTGAAATTCAATAAAATGCAGCCAAAGGTTTTTAAAGAAATAAGGATTAAATGTATTAAGAGAAAGCAAACGGTAACAAATTAGCAAAGGTGCAAAAGAATTATGTTAAAATTGTCTCTTGTTCATCTTCCTCATCACGATATATATCTCAATACAATTGAAGGCATGCTGATACTAAGAGAATATGTTTATGAAGGGCCAACGTTGGTCCTTGCTAATGGAACATTATAGCTTGGATTCTTCACCCCTAGTGAGAGAATGAGTTTCTTTTGAATTTGATCTAACAAGATACTGGAAACACATTGGTGTGCGTGGCGAATCGAACAACCATCCATTATTGGTATCCAACACGTCGATCGGTAGTGTCACTAGAGTTTCTTTCATGTTTACAACACCAAACACCTTGCTACGATATCAACGCTACTGCTTTGTTGAGTTTTAAGTACCTATCTCAGGGTTGAAACTTAGTTTAGACCTAGCTAGTGATCACTACCAATGGAAGTTCATCTTGCACTGAGATATATCGTGAACTTGGACCATATTAGGCGTTGAATTGAATTAGGGATTTTTTCTTCTTCTTTCTTTCTTATAACTAATATCGCGTGGCAACGGTGATGACAATCAGGATGTTAATCTAGTATTTCGTCGAATGCCATGTGAGAATAAATTTAAATATTGTGATGGATATGAAAATTTATAATTTTTTGACAAATTCATTAACTAACGTGATATAACACCAAAGGAAAATGCATTATCTAGAGGCTGTGTGAATCCAAATTCTCGCATGAAAACAGTCCTTGACAATCGATTCTGACCAGATAAATAGGACACTTATTAAGGCAAAACAATTCAGAGTATTTTAATTTGTTATGTATCGTATTTGAATATAAAGTACTTTGAATGTCGAACGCATTCTGTGTACAAATTGAAAGTTGATTATATTCTTTCAAAATCAACTTCCAAGCCGTGCTGTTAATTAGGTTAATTTCACCATCATGAACATAATAGGAATATATTTTAAATATAAATATCCAGAATTTCAATCCCACCTTGTGAGGTTGGTTTGGTAAAGTGTTTCCAGGCTACCAAACGTTTGCCTCTAGATACATTTGCACTAGATATCCTTCCCACAAAAAATTCTTTTCTGACTTTGTCCACTTTATCAAGTCGGAATTAGATAACTACTAACAATACAAAGTTGCAATTGAGCTTCCAAGTACCTATATTTCATCCCTAACTTTGAGATTTTGATAAGACTTGGACTTGAAATATCCACTCTGCGGTGGTTAGAGGTGATCGAGAATTTGACATGAGCTTGAAGACTGAACTAGCATTATTTATGTGGAAGTTATTGCATTAATTAGGTATGTCTGCCTTAATAATAGCTCACTACCACTAGGTTGTATCAAAATTATTATTTTTTACCGAGTCATCTATCACTATTAGTTTTTTATTTTTATTTATTATTTATTTCAATCAAAACAGCCTCGTCAAAAGTTTTTTTAGATTATCTTTAAACATTAAGTTTTTCTTATATTTATATATATATAATTTAAATAATTCCTATTTTGTTGTCCAAATTTGATACCTTTAGATGGGGGAAACAAAAGTATGAACTTTAACTTTCCACTTGCTTATCTATCATTTATTAACCAAGAAGCATTTTCCTTTTGTTGACGGAAAACATTTTTGATATAAAAAATGATAATTCAGAGGAAAAGAAATCGATGACGTAATATGTGAGAGAGGATAAAGGTACTTTTACAATGTTGAAAAAGGATGGAGTCCGAAATTGAAAAAGAAAACAAATTATTGGAGCAGAGTGTATTAATTAATCAACTACTTTTATTCCCAATATTAATTCTCATCGCGCATTTAGCTCCATTTCAAAAGTGCACACATATCTGCAATGAAAAAGCACTAGAAACATCAATGTGTAATACTGATTTCAGAATTGTGTGACTCGTTTAATCAGAATATATTATTTCAATATGTAATTAATATGGATGCAGAATTAATTCATTGTTTTTTGTGGGCAATTTAACAAGAAGCATCTATTTCCATTACATTCTCAAGCTTGTATTGTGACCATTGTTTAACTTGAAAACCCTGCAAATTTATGCCAACATATTGAAGCAAACCCGAATAAGTTACAGTTTATATATATTGTTCACAGGAGAAAATTACCAGTGAATCATATACATCATCTACGGTTTTTTTTATCAAATTCCAGAAATACATTTTATCTCAATCTTATATATGCAATTATGGATGGATTACAAGCTTACCAATTTAGCTCCACTTTCCAAGATCTTGCACTGTACCAATTAACTCGTGAACAGGTAGGCAAGGATCAAACTGCATGAGCATTTATGATCAGTAAACGCCAATATATAATTGAATTCAGATTTTGAGGAAGAAGGACGACATAAATATTTTTGCCTTCCTTTTAATTGTAAAATCTTCTGCACTTTCTAGCAATATACATATAGATTTTTTTGGTCGAAATATAGATATAGATTTTTAGACCAAGTAAATCCAGAAGATAGATTTCATTCCATTATATATGCTAGCTGATAAAGTGTGTTGAAAACAAAAAAAACAAGGACAGTACGTATTCCTTTAAATTTCTTGTGCAACTCAAGCACAGGTCTCGTTGCCACCCCAATTAAATTCTCTCTTTCTTCATGGATGTACCTCTCCTCCTCCTCTCTTCACTCCGGGAAGGCAATGGTGAATATTCCTTGCCTGAATAACCAGTTTCTCATCCTTTTGTGGGGAACAGGACAAAAGCGAAGAATATTAAAGGAGGAGGAAGAAGCCGCAGTAAAAGTCCTTCCTTTTTCAACACTGCGCATTCTCGATTCTATATATGTGAAAGGAGTCGGGGAAGGACGATGCAACTTGCGGTAGCAATTGCTGCTACCTTTTGATCCCCTCAAGCTTTCTCCTTCCACTGGCTCACTTCATCATCCCGTAGAGTAGATCGGTGACTTGAGAATTAATCAGATCGTCTATGCTCTGTATATGTTCTTCTTGTCTCTCATATAGGTGTTTGTGTGCGTGTTTCAGTATCGGAATTAATTGTTGGTTGAAGCCTGAAGGCGGCGGACGGAACTGAAGATGGGGCGAGGAAATATTGAGATAAAGTGCATCAAGAACAGGACCATCCGACAGGTGACCTGCAAACGCCGCAATGGCATCCTAAAGAGGCGCACAAGTTGTCGGTCTTGTGTGACGCCGAGGTCGCACTCGTCATCTTATCCTGTCCCGGAAAAAAATTTCATTTCACTCACCTGTTTTACTAAAATATCTTCCAAAATTTAAGATTGAAAACTAAAGGATACTCATATCTAACAAATAATAATCTCTACAATGGAATGACGCAGCAAATATATATAGATAATTTTTACTGGAGTTGAAAATTATGTTAACTTAATAGTCACTATATTGCTAATTTCATAATTCATATTTAGTTCGATGGATAAAGCAGAAGCAAAACATAAGTGAAGAAGCCACGCTCAACGTCGGGGAAGGGATGTGCCACAAAATGACGATTGAACTTTGTTGTTGCTCCATATAGATTCAACAACAAAAGATGCTACAGCATTCCAAACTGAGATGTTTATAAGGGTTATTTAAGATACAAACTTGTTTCTTTTTGACAAAAACATTTCTCCTATTCTAACTAAATATCCTTGATATGAATTGGTGTGATCATCACAAATATTTTAGCATCAACGTTTCATAACTCATTAGCATCTAGAATCGTCCAATAGAATGATAGTCATAACATTCATTGACAGAAAAAAAATAATCATATATTCACTTTGTTATAATTTTATAAACTAAAAGAGGCTAGGAATGGAATATTATTACTTTAGATCCAATTTTCTAATTTATTACCTGATGATTTTTAAAAAAGATTGATACTATAGTATTTTCTTCAATATTAGACTGAACTGCCACGTGTTAGTCATAGAAGGCATACATACGCCTACTGTGACAATTTTTTTTTACAAGTACTTCTAATGCAAACTGCAATACATATATGCATTATAAAAATATATCCAAAAGTTTCTATTTTGAAGCAATAAACAGATATACACAGCTAATATATAAAATATCATAGATTGATTTATTGTTGTTAATTTATAATCAATATGAATTTTTTTTTTTTTGCAATTACAAATTTGACCATACTAAGTAGCTAGGTAATCATGTAAAATAAATCCAAATTCCATATAATAAAGTTGCAAACAACGGTAATCTTAAGGGGAAAAGTACTTGTGTACCTATCAAATCCATTATATAATTATTTTCTTTCTAATGTGCTCATTCTCTTTGATCAAGCATTCCATGTAGTTGCTACTGTAATTCGACACATGACTTCTCGTTCTAGTGAATTCAATATTGTTTTTCCAAATCAATTTGAATTTGCTTCTCCAACTTAGCAAGTGCTTTTGAGTCAGTAGTTTTCAGTTTCCAGTCTTGGATATTATAAGTGGTGATTGTAAATGAACATGCATATCGCATAATTACAGATAAAATATGAGATGAGCTTTCCATATTAAAGTTGTGTATGTTGTGTTAGAAAACATCATATGAAAGCGATGACAAAAGCATGATTTATATGAGGGGAGCAACTTCACTTCAAATAAACTGAAGAATTTACTATTCACAAATAAACTGTATCTGTTCATAGGAGTTAGGTGATCTGATAAAGAATATATAATCCTCAACCATCTTAATAAAAACATAGAGTTAAGTATTCCATGATACACCGGTTCTTTATGAGTGCATTAATAGTTGATTTGTTGCCAAAACATATCCTTATTGTTCTTTGAATTATACCTAAACTATTAAGCATTCTTAGTCAAATAGTATGAGAACACAAATTTCCAGACAGCATATGGAAACAAGCAAATAAATTTTTAGGTTTGGAACGAGTTTTTTTACTTTGACGAAAAGAACAGATGCGAGGCGCTATATGTTTTCCCCCAGTGCGGAAATGACCAGATTAGAATCTGTTGCTCCCTTTCCTTAAAGCAGGACTACTAGCCTCTTGCATCTCAGTCTTCTTTTAGGCTTTGGTCGTCTCTGATAGCTTTAGTAATTGATCTTGCAGAGGGAATTAAGGACGCGCTAGATGCATACACAGGTTTAGTCCCATCTCATTTTCAGCTATGAAATGATGGCCCTCTCTACCTCTATTTGCCATCCTTCCTTTCTCTTATAACGCGCGGTGTTACTTACTGTACGCTGTTGGAACTTCCGTTATAAAACCTGGCTTTCATTGCTTCATTAAGGTGGGTGGTCGTGGCGCGGAACTGGGGATTACCGCGGGAACAGGAATCATATAATAGTTGGAGCACATTTGACACAACAGTGTAAGAAGGCTTGCTCCAAAAGCTGTTGCGCTCTGCAGCCCATTGGCTAACCAAATATGCTTCTCTCCGGCTCTCTCATGCGTCGTTTTATCTCCCACTACTCTGCTCTGCTCCCTCTCCCAGTCCTAATTATACGCTTACTCTGCGTGCATTAATTCCAGCAGCAGCAGCAGCAGACGAGTACGAACTTTGATTGACCTTTAATTTGGATGTTGAGGAAATATGATTAATTAATTTACATATATGGATTTATATTATTCGTTATATGTGTTATACCCTCGGCGTTTACTAGCTGCGCTCAGGGTGCGTGCTCAGTGTAATGCAATGTGCATATACTGTGCACGGAGTGACGTGCACTCTGGGCGTGGAAAGAGAGAGAAAGAAAGAGGCGTGCACTTTGAGCACTCACAGTTGACGTCTCGAGTATCAGATTTTTATTATTGTATATAAATATATACATATGAATCTTTTAATTTATTATTATTAATATTGATGGATTATTAATAAATTTGAATTTACTTTATATATATATATATATATATATATATAGATATATTGTGTAATTCTCATAGAAAAAAAGATCGGATGATTATTTCTTTTTTTTTCTTCATTGGACAAAGTATTTAGAACTGTCTTCTTTATATATGTGGAAGATCGTGCCCTCGTAACATTTTAATTTTTAATTATTAAAATTTTCAAATGCATGTTTATTGTTTTATTTTATTTCCACTGTTTCATTTTAATTTCAAATGATTATTGTATATTAGAAAATAAGACCCTGTGTTCATTTATTTTCTTTTATTAAATTTATATGCAGATGCATGATCTATTGACATATTGAAATTCATCAATTGGTAATTGATATCAGAACACAAGGTTAGATGTCACTAATCCTATAATATTAGGATGCGATTTTCGACAATCTTAGTTCAAATGCATGCATTTTTTGAGTTAGATCTTGATCTAGCACATTTAAATACACATAATCTTCAAATCTAAGGGTTATGAATCCTAAATTTTGTGTCAGATTCGAATTTTTCATATTTTTTTCCTTGAAGAACAACATGTAAGCATCGT
>JBAMHZ010041095.1:0-18168 GCA_037177395.1 Alpinia galanga
TATTATTTATATTTAAATAAATTTTTTATGAGAATAATTTAATATTAACACAGTAGTTTAGTAGATCTATTTATTGAATATTTGTCTTAGTTTAATGCTAACTGACAACCTAACACGACTCTCCTCCTTTATTCGGATTTGAAATCAGCCATGATAGGTCAATCATAGGTGGAGTTCGAAATAAAATTTGAATATCAATTTAAATATAGATGAATTCATATGATTAATCTCATGCATGCAATGAGATAAAGTCTTGATTGTTATTTTTATTATATTCGTTCAAGCGGATAATTTTGAGGTAGTTTTGAGTGAGCCAAATGAGGATAACACTAGCATTCCACTCGACTACAGCTATCTTGTTCTAGCTAGGCAAAACAAATGGGTGGAAGGCAAGTAAAAAACTAAGGAATGACAAGTGTAGAATTCAAAAGCTTTAGTAATTTATCTAAAATAAATAGAATAATATTTGATTTGTAATGATAAAATAAGATAAAATTTATCTAAATATAAATGATAATATAATAGAGAATAAAGTTTAAGAAGGAGGATTCGTATAGTCAACTTTATATAATGAAATAAAATTTAATTATTATTGTCCATTAATTAATTAAAATCATATATCCATTCAAATTAAATGAGATAAAACTTAATTATTATTATTGCATTGTAGCTCCTCGTTGCACACTATAATACTCTTTAACAATTGCTTAATTCCAACTGCTCTCCTCAAACGAAGATGGAAGACGAGTTCCAGCACAAAGTGGAGCAGTTCAATTTCCAGGCATGCACCAGCACTTGCAGCTGCATCGCTGTAGGTAGGTTTTAATTCAGTGCATGGAATGGATTCCCATAGGAAAGACACCAACAGAGAAAAGGACGTCCCACCTTTTATAAATAACACACACACCCACACAAAGTAAAGAAAAAAAAGACTGCATGGAAATAAGGACCCATGCAATTAGCAAGCAAGCAAGAAGCGCACACACATCGATTGCAACCATGGCCATGCAAGCAATGTAAGTTTTTCAGTAACTCATCACAGTAAAACTGTAAATTAATGCATATCTAAATGGTAGGTAAAATATTTACTACCAACTCAACTTCGCAGCTAACTTAATCTGTGAACAGTAGCGTCGGTCATGCATGCATGCATGCATGCACTCGTTACAAAGGCGTTGTCGGGCATCGTTGTTTGCTCTGCAGCTAGCTAGAGCTAATTATTAACCTCAACCTTAACCTGGTTAGGGTTTGTTTATTAATTAGTTTGTGTTTGGCACCGCGAGCCGAGGCACAGTGGCGATGTGTGTATTATATTAATTGGGTGGCTGATGTTGTGTGGCACTCTTTTCAAATCCAACGTCGACGTTTCTTGTATGAAGGACGTCCAAAGAATCTGCAGTTAATGGCGGTGGGGAGGGAGGAACGTGAACCGCATTAACTTTGCGTCGTGCCTCGGAGAGTGAGCAAATGGCATGCGTGTGGGTGATCTTGTAACCGATATCAACTAGCTTGGGCCGGGCCGGGTCGGGCGCAGTCTCATCGTCCAGGCCCATTTGCACTGGAGGAGGAAGAAGAAGAAGAAAGAGATTAGAGGAACATCATGGTCAAATCAAACAAGGAAAACGGTATCGATTTATCACGTATATAATGCTTTTAAAATACAAAGATAAATATATTTATCATTGCATTAAAACTCCTTTTCATACAAATACAATTATATATGATATTATATTTATAATATTTCCTATTAAGTTTGAGATGGATTCAGAGAGACCCAAAAAAACTATATAAGTATTCATCTTCGTATAGGTTTTACTTTGTAGTTTGGGTGCTCTTCTGTAAAACCTTTAATCTCTGAAGACAGGTTTGCTTATCTCGATCCTATAGGTAGGAAAGAAATCATACCAGTATATGTCTGATCTAATATTTTCATCAAGCAGTGAAAATTAATACTTGTTCTCTTCTATAAATCTGTACAGTGCTAAAGATGTTGGTTGCTATATGTTAAGTAGTCATGGAAGTTTTTACGAGGACGAGGTAAATTGTCATCCTTTGAGAATAAATAATTAAAAAAAATGAGAAAAAGATCGAAAATTACTCTCTCTCTCTCTCTCTCTCTCTCCTTAGATGTTACTGGCATGGTGATCTGAGACCCAGCTGTAGCGTTGGGCCACCTGCTGCTTAATTTATTTTGTCATTACTACTCTTGCCTCTTCCTCCATCCTCCTCCCCTCCCCCTCTTTTATTGCTATTTATCTTCCCCCTTCCAAACAGCACCAACGCCATGTACTGTCTATCCATCTCTCTTCCTCTCCCTCTTCATCGCCTAATCATTTCACCTATCATCACTTCTCTCTTTCTCTCTCTCTCAGGTTTAAGCTCTCTATATCCTCTCCGGATTGCAAGCCGGGAAAGAAAGAAGAAGACAGGAAGCTTTTCCTTTGAGGGGAATGTTGTCTGGCTCGAGGCTTGTGTCTTTCGAGCTCCCTTTAGATCGAGATCTCGGACCAGGCTTCATTCCCCCCAATAGTAGCTTCCATCCAGTAGAAACTAGTTAATTCTCAGGTTTGTTTCATGTATTTACCTACCTGTACTCCATGCATGTTTTTCATCACTTTTGGATAATTATAAAGCCTTCTCGGTTCTGAAGATCAGATGGGGATTTATAGTGGGGGGGGAGGAGAAGCTATTGATTGGTGTAATGATGGTGGATCTTGACCAAAATATCTTTTTTGTTGTTCTTCTTCTTCTTTTCTGACAGGATTGTTGGAGTGGGAAAAGGCTTCATCATCATTACCTTGTCATTGGATTCTCTCCTTCTCAATTCCATTGTTTAATTTCATTACTGCGCTTGGCTTCCTTCACTCTTGAAGTTTACTTTTAGGTTTTCTTTCAGTTTTGTTCTCCTTCTTATCTTTCTTTTCTTTTCTTTTTTATTAAAAAGAAAAAAAAAACTCAAACTTTGTTCTAAATCTTAGATGGCTTGCAACAATTACTTATGATCAAAAAGCAATATGTAATTCTTGTTATCATCATGTTATTTTTTATTCTCTTTAGTACTTTCCCTGACATATAAATCACATGATCTGACACAGGTCAATACATATGAGTGGTACATGTATCACTGCGCAGCAAACTTATTCTTATCTATGCAAGCTGACCTCTAGTTCTGTTTCTGTGCATATTTTCTTGCATCAAATTGCAGTTCAATTCCTCCTTTGGAAGCCACATTATGCGAATCGAATCGCTGAACGATAAACGCAACCGCATGCTGTGATTTAAATTTTGATTTGTTTGTTTGTTTGTTTGTTTGTTTGTTGCGTCTAATGCCAGATTCATGTGAGACTAATGGCCCTCTTCAGCTACCAAAGCAGTTTAGTGATGGAAACATGACAAACTCAGGCATATCTTGTAACTCTTATGGTCACTTGACAACACTTCATGAGAGTTGTAAGCAATTTTCAGATTTTCAGAGGAAAACCCCAAAATATATACTGTAAAAGGATCACATGTGTCATTTGACAATATACTGGTAGGTTGGCTTGTGGAAGTACAATTCTTGTGTTAAAAACAACTTCAGGAGGGTTAGGGTTAGGGTTAGGATTAGGATTAGGGTTAGGGTTAGGGTTTAGGTTTAAGAGGACAGTAAAGGTAAGTTCTATAAATCTCTAAGGTTTGTCAATTTGTCTATAAAGAGAGAGAGAGAGAGAGAGAGAGAGATGAGTGTAATGAATTAATAGATCCCAAGCTGAATTTGTCACCCTTATCAATTGACAATGTGCCTATTTTTTATAGCTTTTTTGTTCATAGAAAAGCTTGCCCTTCTTGCTTGCAAGTTGATATTCTAGCTCATGGGGATAAAAGGTTCTATGGGTTAGAATTTGAGTCTTTTGTCTATGGTGATCGATAATATAATTGTCCATATATTGTGGCATGAAACAAGATGAGATTGGAAGATATAAAAAATGATCACTCCTTATGGCTCTATTCTAATCTATTGATCTCTTTAAATTATGATGATAGTAAGGTTTCAAATCTCATTTTGAGTCGAGGTTTTAGTCCCAGATTGGAAGTAGATATTTGAGTGTCGTGCTGATGTACGGTGTTGATGATACTGATGCGAGGAGGAGTGAATTGAATTAGAGGAGAAAAGAAAGATCAAAGGAGGAAAAGAAAGAAAATCCTAACCACATTGTGTAGTAGTTGTAGAAATTCATGATAGAGTTATGTGTCTCATAGTGGTCGTCATTGTCATGGTCTATGATTCAATAATGGCTTTATCATCTCAAATAGGGAAAGCCTCAAACCACTTCATCTCATATACAAGAGGAGCCTTGAGCAACTTTGAGTTGAGGAATAAAAGCCTTGAATGACTTTGTTTTGAACAATGGAAGCTTCAAGTGGCTTTTTCTTGTGAAACGAAAGTCTTGAGTGGTTTTGCTCCAAAAGATGAAAGCCTTGACCGGCTTCATCTCAAGTAGGGGAAGCCTCCAACAGCTTCATCATCGTTGTCAAAAGCTTCATCATCACAATTTAAATAGTTTAGAGTTTAGGATTTAGGGTTTCAGCTTCTTTAGAGTAACTTAAATAGTTCAAGATATTGCAATGAATCCAAAATTGATATTTGAGGTGGGGGATTGTAGTTTTGCTATCTCAAACATGTTCCACATGTTGGTTGATGGACAAAATGAGATGTTTCACCCGTATCAAGAGACACAAAAAAAAATTTAAATCGTTGGATAATGGTTAATAAAGTAATGGAGCTTAAATGGATTGAGTTGCATATCAAAGAATGGATATTATAGTGTAGAAAAGCTATAACATATAAAAAAATTAGGTGAAAAGAGATAGTATAATTAGCGAGAAATGACTTTTAGCGAGAAGAAGGCAACTCAATAATAGGATGTCAAAATAAGAGGGGCTAAAACAAAGCAATGAGAAAGGGAAACTTTGAGACAATTAGAGAGGGCAATTGTGACTAGCATATCAAAGAGAGAGAGAGAGAATGTGTGTGTGTAGCTAAATAGGAGAGGGCAAAAGTGACATTTTCAAAGATTGTTAGGGTTTAGCAAACTCAGTCAACATTTAAGTGAGGGACTTATTAGGTGGTCACTTAATTGATTGTCCCTTGTGTCTTGTTTCTCATGAGGTGTTGATAGATCATTTATCCTTTCTCCTATAAAGGACCATGAGATGATGAGGATGTCACCTCCATTATTCTTGAGGCATTTGGGCTATTTTAGAAGGACCTAATTCTCACCCAATTTTGCTTTAATAATAATAGTTTATCGATTAGCATCTTTGTTTTTGATCTACAAACTATTTGGTTGGCTAGTGGGGTTCAACTTGTGGAGTCCATATGCCTTTAACAAAAGGGGATTATCTTATTTGGCATGGCTTTGTCATGCCTATGAAATGCTCAATTAAAAGATGCTTAATTATAGAACCACCTTTTCCCCCAAATCTATAATTGTCATTAATGTCTCGAAAAATTATCTCACTTTCTAATTGTCACCAATAACAAGCCTTTCAAGTTAATCCTAAGCCTTATGAAGTAAGACCATGGATGCAATGTACGTCGCAACAATTGAGAGTGTCTTGATCATTCTTGAATTGTTGTTCCCTCTAAGAAGAGAAAACAAAACCCTAAGAATAGACTCTTACCTAGACTATACCTTTCGAGTCAACATTAAAAAGACTAGTGCTATGAAAAAGTAGAGATCCTATGCCCTTGCTAAGCAAGGCCATGAATGAGAGTCATGCCTTAATCATCCTTGGATTATAGTTCCCTCATAAGAAAAGAAAATAAAACCCTAAGAATAGACTCTTACCAAAATTTCACCTTGGAATTTAGTGACCGAATTTAAAATCTTGTCTAGTATCCTTTTATCCTTAGTGTTAGATTTCATATTTTTAAGAGGATAGTTTGATTCTTCAAATAAAAATGATGCCTTATAAATTAATACCTTTGTGAAAATTTCTTAGATAAGACTTTCATAATAGAAAACATTCAAAGAAATTATCTTCCATTAGTTAAAATGTTTGATATATCTCCTAGAGATAGATGGCCTTCTAATTTATTTATTGAAGAAAATTCTAAACACACATTCAAAGATTGATCTTTAAAATATTCTCATCATTCTGATATTTTTTACTTTTTCTTATGAGTATTTTATTGTTGAATTCTATCAAAGTTCTTTGTTTCAATAATGTCCTCCTCCTCCTCCTCCTCCTAAAATATAATAAATAGTTGACTGCAAAAAAAAAAATCTTTTAAAAAATCAGATGTATTTTATGATTATTTAGAGACTTCGAGTTTTTAAAAATTATGTAACTTTTTTTTTTACTTTAACAAATATTTAAAAAAGGGGGGAAATTGTAAAAGAATATATTTTAAAAAAATTATGCATCTTATTATTATTTAAGTCTCCAAACACGATTTTCAAAATTATAAGATTTATTTTAGAATTTAAATAAGTTTTAATTAAAACTCGATGGAGTGTTGAAATAAAATTAATGTGTACAAATTAATGGTCAAAGTAAACATTTAAAATATTAAATGCACCTCTTAAAATCACATGATTTCATGTATGAGATAGTAATATAGAATTAAATTTTGACCAATATTTAATATCAAAATATGTCTGGCATTTAGCTTAGCAATAATATTTCAGAATGGTAGATAGGCGACTCAACTGCTAGCTAACTCTATTTTAGCACTAAACTAAAGCTGTGTTTGGTAGACCGTAATCTACTTTATAATGTAATTCAGATTATATTATAAGATTAATTTATTTATTTGGTATAATTTTAACATCGTAATGTGATGTAATCTGCATTATAAAACATAAAGTAACACTTGTAATCTATATTACGGGATAAAATTCATGTAATTCAAATTACATTACAAGGTTAACACAATCAACGCTGACTAAAGACCGTCGATCGCGGCCACAAGTTTCAGTTGGCCACCGATCGCCGCCAGTTTGTCGTCGGTCGCCAGTCGTCGCCTGGCCATCGGCCCATCGCTGGTCACCGGCGGCCATCGACGATCGATGACGTACCATGTACCAAATAAAAGAATATAATCACTTTTGTAATCAATGATTACATTATAAACTTTAACCAAACATAGTAATATAATATTAATTCCATTACATTATACATTCCATTATATTGCGGTGTACCAAACGCAACTTAAGTTTTTGTCAACATTAATTAAACTATGGTTGAAATTGATTAAGGATCAAAATATGATATATAATTTTTGAAAAATTCATATCAGGTGTTACCTTTAAGTTTTTTTATTTTCTTTTTATAGGCACTCAGCAAATTTTTATATTTTTTTTGTGTTTGGTAATTAAGAAAAATAAGAGTATTTTAGAAAAGAGGAGTTTTAAACATTAAATTAAACAAAAATCAAATTTAGGAGCTTTTTTAGGAAAATTGTCGAAATATTTTTAAGGGAAATCTTTTTAGAAAAAAATAGATTATATATATTTTTATTTAGATATGTTACTAAAATGAAAAATATTTTCTATATTTAGTATATTAAAAGAAAGTTTTTTTTTTCTGTTTAAAGTTAGAACCTGCTCATCAAAAATGAGAGAGATGCTGGTGGGCAAACTAAATGGTACGAAGATAAATGCACCTAAAACCCATTCATCTTAGCTTCTATAAAATTCTCAGGGGAACAGTAACAAGTTAACTGAGTCTTTGGCTTAAGATAAAAGATGTACACAAATTTATTTAATTGTTCAAGAAAAGGGTAGTCAAATGCTCTAAAAGAGAAATAACAAGGGGCTTTTACTGTTATGTTAATTGAATGACGTCCCACAGAAATAATAGAATGAATAATGAAGTGAACAATATTGGGTTTTTTCACCTCATTTAACTTGTACAGGTAGTAATGAAGAATGTTGAAAGCCATCCAATTGATCAGGAAAGCACTCGACTTCGGTGTCAGTTTTTGTTTCTTTGTTGATGTGCTCTAGAAATTCCATAACCACAGGGTCGGTCCAAGGAGCTCCAAATGGAGCTTCATCCCCTGCTACCCAACCAAGATGACCTCCTTGCGGAGTTACGATCAATAGACAATTTGGATTCACCTTCAAAGATGAACGAAGGCTTGTGAGAAAAGGAGACACAAATGTTCATAAAGAAAACATGGAGGCCAGTTCAGGATCTTGAGGCTTGACTGTAGTGAGATTATGGAGTAGAGAAAGGATAAAATGATTAAACCAAAAAGAAGATTAGATCAAATTAAATGGTTTTACCTTAATTTCATCACGAGGAATCCCTCTCGATGGTGCAATTGGATCATTATGTGCCTGCAGATATGGTAGAAAAGCAAGAAATTATATGAAGACGAACAACTTTATCCCTTTCAGCAAATACCACAAAAAAAAATACACTTATAGTCAATTATATTGCTTCGTAAGATTGAAGTTATGTCAGAGAAGCTTCAATTTAAAATCTGCATAACTACCTAATCTTTTACAAATATTCTTCAGTTTGAATCTTTTGTGGGCTGTCAGTGCATTCGCATACAAATGACACATCTAAAAGAAAGATCCATTGTTTTTTTTTTATTTTAGTATAAAATTGCATTTAAGATGCATGACAACTCATTAAAGAGCTAGCTGAAATAATTCACACGAACTTGAGCATTACGCATCCATCTTTGGCCTTTACTATCCTTGTTTTCTAGCATTACTGTATGTCCTAGTTCCTAAGACCATGTCATGTGACCCCAAGCAGGATTGACATCTTAGTGTAAGAAAAAGGAACTTCTACAAATATAAGATGTTCACTTTTATTTTTTTTTCATTTTTTAAGAAAAAGGGATCTGTTCAAAATAAAGGAAGAGGTCCACTTTCAAACACAAAAAAGGACAGTTTAGATTTCGTCATCTGGGTAGAGTTTATCTCTTCCTTTATTATTTTCAGGCAAAAAGCATCTTTGGAAGCTACGTTTCATCAGCTTTCAACATACAACTCGTTTGCAAGTTGAGCAAAGGTTTGGAGAGGTTCTAAGAAATGAGAGTAAACTGGAAGGGTAGTAAAGGAGTATGAGTTTGTAGCATGCAACCAATGAGAACTTTAAACATTCTTATAGTGGACCAATTACATTTTTTAAATGCTCAAACCATGCAACTTTTTAAATAAATTTCTAGGAAGCCTCCCAAGAAAAATCCATAAAATATGTAATTTAACTCGTGCTAGTCAATTGATTATGTTTGTTGGTTTTAGCATACAAGATCTAAGATATGAGAGAGAATCAAAAAGGGGAAAGGTCTACTAGTTTGTGGCATACAACTATGTATAAGCTTATATGGAATCTTATTAGTGGATGGATAAACCAAGTTATCGTGAGTAAACCTGATGTAGGATAAAGACTCAATTTTAAGTAATCCAAGCTCATTACCTAACATTTAGTGGGTTTAGCCTGTCCATTAATCTAAAGGATAAAAGAAGAGAACTTTAGCATGTGTCAAACATCTTTCAAAATGTCTCCTAGATGTAACTAAATATATATGCTTGATCAAAGTAACCCACGATTCCACCAATAGGGGCATTTGTATGTCCATAAGGGAAGACATGCAGATGCACAGACTAAAGGATGAAAACATAGGCTCCTTCCTACTTGCTAACCTAGATCACACAAGGACGCCACATGAGAGACTATATGTGACTGTATGATCTCATATATGTTACTATGAGTACCAATTCAAAGGAGAATCACAATTTTACCTGTATGCATAACAAAGGTATGCTGACACATCCAATGGAGCTTGAACTGCTCGAGTTAAAGTAATAATCATCCACTGACTTGAAACCAAATGACACTGAAAGTTAACACATCATTTAAATTTTCTAATAGTAATCCTTCAAAGAAGGATAAAATATTTTTAGCATTAGTTGATGTGTACCACGTGTTAATCCTTCATCAAACTCTCTCACCGACCTTGCATTGGCAGCCATTGGAATGTTGTATTCACCACCAAGGCCTTCGAATAAAAGTGCATGCCTAAAATCCAAGGCCAACATTTCTGTTAAGTAAACATTGGTTGAACTTATCAAATATTACTTACCGACATAAAATAAACATATTTAAGTTTTTTACTTTTTGAAAATTTTTCGTAGACCTCTTGCAAGAGCTTTATCATATACATTATTGAAACCTTTGTGGAAATCTTCATCTGCAATTACTAAGTTAAAAGGATTACACAAAGATACTGCTCCAGAAAGAAGGCAATTTTGAGATTCCTGTGATCAGAGAAAGTGACTTCATATCTTAGTGATTTTTCCATGGATCTTATTGCAGAAGCTATTCTTAATAATCATAATAATAACAACAATACTATATAATATTAATAATAATTTTAAAAAACTCATGAACAATGATTGTTGACAACTAACAAGAGAGCTCATACCTGACCAAGATAGCGAACAAGGATATTTGCACCAAGAGACCAGCCAATAGCATACAACTTTGATTTAGGATAACAAGTTGAAACATGAGTAAGAACCTGATGAATATCTTCTGTAAAAGAAGCCGAATAAAACTGCAACGTATTCAAGAATCAATGTGATAAATATGACAATACATACTGCTTGATCTGTAGGAAAGATAGTGGCATTTCTGAGTTCATTTGTTGAGGCAAAAGTATATCAAAGACATGACAATAGCAGGATTATGGAGGATCAATTGAAATGGTAGCAACAAAACATGACCTAAACTGGTACCATAAGGTCAATGACTACATGAGTCCATGAACCTACCATATGCCTCAATAGCATTTGTAAACGTATTGGACTGAATCTACTTAGTACTATTAAATTTTGATTTCAAGTTCAGTTCCCTGGCAGCTTATAAATCACCAAAAAGAAGACCTATGCCACAGTTTAATTGAGAACTTTGCCATAGATTGATTAGCAACTTTGTAATGGCCTATTACCAAACACTTGAATTTGAATAACGCTGTGATGTTATATGCAAACTAGCTCCTAGATCTCTACACCCCAGGTGCTTCTATGTTAAGTTATCAAATCAATCTAAAACTGCAACATGATGAAAGAATTTGTCACTATCTAGTCACATAAGTCTTCTACTGACATTGTTCAGAATTCAGATTACTTTTCTCTCTGTCGGATTTCTTTCAAACAATTTCAATAGGATGCTAAAACAATGGACCAAGGACACATTTTATTAACCACAACAAAAGGGCAATCCGGTGTCCGAAGCTCCCGCCAATGCAGGATCCCGAGAAAGGGTCTATCGTACACAGTCTTATCCTGCATAGCAAGAAATTATTTTCGTGACTCAAACCCGTGACTTTTAGATCACACATCAATAACTTTACCGTTACACCAAAACTCCCCTTCATTTTATTAACCACAATTGAGTCATGAAAATTAAAGATTTTCAAAATAAGCATGTAATTAGTACCATTTGTTATCGTAGATCACATTTTCACAATATTTAAACATTGAGAAACAATTTATTCCCACTACCAGTACCTGTGGGGTAGTAACAGGACTGTTTGCACAACCACGACTATTAAACACTACGACACGCCATCCTTTCTTTCTAGCTCGAACAAGAATATGTCTCACATAAGTGTCATCGCTTCCTCCAGTTAAACCAGGCTGCAATGCAAAAGACACCAGGAATCAGCAATATATTCACATAGGAGCATGAGCAAAGTTTCCATGCATCTCTTTTTGTATATTCCTTTTGTCCAAAGATACATTTTATGGTACATTCACAATTACAATCAGTAACAGTGGTCAAGCATGATGCAATTTTCCATGCTGCATTTGGGACCGTTAGCAAATGATGGGACAAATGTTTCCATCATACTTTGAAACATCGAATTCAGTTGTATGCATATTAATGAACTAGTTGTGACTACATTTGACCTAAAACTAAAAGAAACTTCTAAGAATATTTCAAGGGTTTGGAGTTTCATAATCAGAATTCAGACAACTAAGAAGACTATTTGTCTATAAGAATTTGCATAGCGCAAAGCGCAAGCCAAATCATAGAATGGCTGCTCAGAAAAATGCCAAGTCATAAAGGCTGACCAGAAGAATGAGGACGGGGGCATCAAGTAGTAGCTGCTGCTCGTCACCAACGACCCAATCGAGTGCAATTGCCCCATTATCCGGGGTCCGCAGACACTCGCGGCGGAGGTGAACGGAGGGGAGGGAGCGGAAGAAGGAGGCGAATATGGTCTCCACGTGGCGATTCCACCCGATTACAGGAAAGGGCTTGTAAGGGCGCCGAAGGCTCTCAAAGCGGGTTAGGAGAGCGTGGCGTTGGCCGATGACCTCGAGGGACGAAAGGGGTGAATCGAGAGGTTCTTCGACTTGGAAAGCGAGCGGATCGCCGGCTCCACTGGTCCTGGCCTCATTGGAAGAAGCGGCGGAGGCGGAGACCGAGGTGGAAGCCAGGGAAGTGAAAGGAGGCAGGGCGGCGCGCCAGGGGAGAGAAGATCGTGAGAGAGAAGAGATGGCCGGGGAGGTGGTGGCCATTGCCATTCCCGGCAGTGGTCCTGAAGCAGTCGTCGGCAGTGTTCGGAATCATACGAGCCAATCGTTTAAAAGCCGCCGGTTGGACATTCCTCGTGGTTGAATTGAGGCCGGTTGGTCCTCTTTATGATTTGGCTTAATTTGCCAAAGGTAGTCCTAAGTTTGGGATTTTACAAATTCGTACCTCAACAACTTATTTATGTTCGTTAAAGTAAAATAGCTCATTAAATTAAATGAAAAAATTTAAACAAATATTTTGCATGTTAACATTTATTAAGTATATAAATAATTTTTTAAAAAATAAATAAATAATTCAATGACCAATCAAAGAAATTATATACAGTCAAATAAATTCAATAACTTATAAACGAACCAAACAAGCTGTCAAGCACAAACTCACAAAAAAAGAATCAAATCAAACTTAAACAATAAATTTAATTAATTTTAATACTAAACAATTTTAAACAACACAAAATTTAGTTTAATTTGACTTGTCTGTAACGCTGCTCTCTAAATTGACTTACCCTATTCAATTCACAGACTCTAACAAAAAACTAGATGTGTATCTTGACGATGAAACATTTGGTTTAGAATTTGTATTCATAATCTTGATTATGTATATGTAATTATATTATTTCGCTAATTCACAATTCTTAAGTAATAAAAGATGTAAAATTGGATTACTTTAGAAACGTAAATTATTTTTAAAAGCTCATTGTATGAATAAACACTCAATTAATATCATCTAGAGATAATGCAGAAAAATATTAAATTAGATTATAAATTTAAATTTTCAAATAAATAAATTTTTATAGCATGTCTTAAAATTAAACCATGTTTTATTCCTTGTAACCTTTGTTACATCAGTCAACCTCCAAAGAAGCTCAATGAAAATAGATGAAGAATTGACAATAGGAACGATGGCAAAAGAAAGAATAGAAACAGGCTACACTACTAAAACATTGAAGCTCAGAGCAAAGGTCCGAGCGGTGGACATTTCAAAGATATTAAAACAATCAAGATCATACCTAGAGTATACGATTGAAGGAAGAAGCAAAAAAAAAAAAAAAAGTTAAAAGTTTGTAGGTAAAGAGCCAAATTTTAATTGACTCAATTCAGTTAGTATGATAAGCGGTTTCAGTAGCTTAGACATGACCTCTAAAGAAAGGTGGAATGATTGATCAATATTAAGATTTTAAAAAAAAATTGTGACATTTACACGGCCAATCGCCAAAGCATGACCTCTAGAGAAATAAAGTTTGGAATTCTCGCATATAAGAGTTAGATTTGTTGGTGAAATAGAAGAGATAATGGCACTAGCTCATGGAGGTCAAGCTTTAGGCAGAACTGCAAGAACTGCTTCAGGGTTATGTGCCTCTATATCAACGTGTCTAATACCAGGAACAATCTTCTGAATCTCTGATTCAAGCCTATCGACCTCGCTGCCTAGTGCTTCGACGACATCCTCACCTTCAATCACAATTACATATGGAAGAATTTAAAGATTGAAGTAGGATATGTAAATGACAAGCATAAACCAGATATCATACCATAAGTAGCCATAACATTAAGAAGCGCATTGTCATCTTCAGATTTCGCTGCCTCCCGAAACTGTCAATGCAAATAAGAAAGGTGTAAGTTTCGAAAACGTCCTATTTATGAGTTGGAAACTTTCTAGTATGGATGGTAGCAATAGGAAATCAAAGTAATTGATATGGCAAGTATTACAGTGGTTCAAAATAATCGATGATACTAAAGCAGTAAAAGATAAATGCACAGAATCAACAGAAGGCAACATTCATATACCTGTTTTGCCCACTCATCGCGTCCTGTTCTTTCTAAATAATTTTGGACCACCACAACCCCATTGAAATCTGTAGCACAACATAAATGTTATTAGTGGAAGCCTTTGTGCTTATTATACTAACAACCTTCCCATGTGTTTGACTGTGCAGTAGACACTTGCTCTCTTTAACCCTGGTATATACATAATGGACTTCATCCACTATACATCCTCTAGAAGGAATTTGGAAGTGAGATTTTTCTCAGACAGCCAAGCCATGTGATGATCTAAATCAATGTACACTATGTTTCCAGATAAAATATGATTGTAAATCATAACTTTTTGAGTATGTATTCATGTGTGCATGATGCAGAAAAAAAAAACTAACTGTTGAGAACTATAGGGTTTCACAATTTTATCTATGCATAAAATACCTCTAATCATAAAAGTAATCAAGGATCACAAACATATCATGAGGGTAGCAAGAGCAAAATAGCTAAAGCTTTCTTGCAAAGAGGGATCACATCTCCATCAGTGTTTGCCCATATATACAGTGCCAGCAAATTCAACTTGGAGTAAATGGTAATTTCCACTACAATGGCCATATTGAATGATTGATGCATAGTCTTGAGGGTTGAAGTAAGCAAATACCTATTTCTGCTTTGAATCTAAAAAACCCAGGGCCAATCACCTCACTCTTGCAATCATAGAGAGCATCTACAACCTGCAAAAGATTTAAATACACATGCAACTGTTAGAGAAACTTCACTACTTAAACATGTCAGGTATTGCATGTCTAGTACTCACGGGGTCAGATTTAAGAAACCGAAGTACTTTTTCCATATCATGATCATCAATTGCTCTACCAATTAATGCATGCCTGTTCCTCTGAATTAGAAATATCGCAACCTACAAAACCAAGACAACATCAGCTTTACTGTGCCAATTATAGGACAGAGGAACACTGCAACCTCTCATGTGTTTTGAACTTATAATTGGTTGCTAGGAACTTCACAAGAAACCTACTCAAAATTATTTATCCAGGTATCACAAGGATGAGTTAAAACATACCATTCCAAGCAAGTTTCCAACTATGATGGAACCAATAGGGTCATATATTGGATTTCCTGTCATATTAACAGAAACCAGTGATGCTGCAGCAATTGCAAGGCCAGTAACTGCCGCACTATCCTGCATAGTCATCACTAGATAAGATCTTTCAAAAAAAAAAGGAAAAAGGAGTGCTCAGACATGGATGGGAGATAGAGCAATTGATAAAAATAGTTAAAGAAAATTGATAGAAAAATGGTAATGGCGATGACAACAATTTATGTAGATAAGAAACATGGGCCAAATAAAAGCATTTAATTTGAAACACACTGATAAGAAAGCAAGACATTTTTGTAGCTGTATGCAACATAGGTTAACCTCTGTCATAACAGCAACAGATGTTGGATCATGGCCTTGCCAAATATAGTCCCACACTTTCATTCCTTCTGCAGCTGCACCTTTCTTCACAGCATTAATAGCAACAAGCAGTGATGCACCTAGGATGAGTAACATGGTCACAATGGCAACTCCAAAAATATAAGTATGGAAGTTATGAGATATACCTTCTATGAGAAAGGATCCACCAATCACTAAGGCAGCATAGTGCATATTTTCAGGGGGCTATTACAAAAGCGACAAAAGCAATGAGATAAAATCAAGCAATAAGATACTCTAAATGACAAAATTCCCATAAGATGTACATGAGCTTTCCACAGGTTCTGAATCCCATGCACAACTGTGGCACCCGAACCCAAGCAAAATATACCAACAGCAGATATTAAAGACCAGACAAATCTTTCCTTTGAATACCCATAACTGCAGTAAGGAATGAGCAATCAATAAAATATGATAGACTAAGCAACTTTTAAGTGACTAAACGATGTATAAAATATATTAGAGTTACAAGTGAGGCACTTCAACTCTGAAACTTTTGGAAGGACAGATGTTACATAGTAAGAATTAGGGGTAAACCTACGGGTGAATAGCATCAGGAGCACGTTTTGAGCTGTTCAAACCATATGCAAGAAGGGCCTACAATATTAAAGTACTTTATTACTTAAACAGAAGGTAGTTATTCTAAGACAGAAACTAGGATATGGTACAAAATGTTCATTTCAAGATGTCAAGAAAAGAGGCATCTATGATACAATAAACAAGATGTGAGTTCCAACATTTGTCTTCCATAAAACTCAATAAAATATTATATTAATAGTAATACCTGAGAGAAAGATATCATGTGCTATCAAAGCAAAGGTTACCTGGTTAGCAAAGTCTGCAACTGAGTGCACAACTTCAGCTAACATAACATGGCTAGAAGTTGAAAGCCACACTCCAAATTTGAGAGAGAAGACAAGAAAGTTACACCACAGTGCTGTGGTAACTGCTCGTTGACTGAAGCAACAAGAATTAATAGTTAAGAAAGCAATGATAGTTAAACAAGTAGCAGGATGCTAAATGCCAATTGGATGAAAAAGGAAAAAGATAGGTGTGTGACAAGAAGTATGCATATTTGATATAATTACATTTAGTGTGATTATGTTTGGAACAGAAGCAGTCAATAAGATTTAATTGTAGTTAGAGATGTACAACCATGATATTTTGATAGATCATCTGTTTGTCTATGTGCAGACGTAATAAGCAAAAAGACATTCCATGATAAGAAGCCAGCCACCAAACCATCTTACATGGTTCTTCTGCGGCAGATATTATCATACAATGTCAGTGATTGATTTTATACTCTGAATTTAGCAATGTCAATATTATTTTTTTAATGAGATTGAGGTTTGTAATGAACAACAAGAAAAGGGAAATCTTTGTAATAATCTTTAGCATTCTCCACTTGATAAAGTCCCAAGAACTTTTTTTGTTAATAGGTGAAGTGCAATGTTAGGTACTCTTAATTTAAGATTAAAATTATATGGATAATCTTACCCAATTTTACATAGGTAAAATTTTCAATGGAATTTGAGCTAGAAGAAGTAACTCCACAACCTGCATTAAGTAAATTTGCACAAGAAAACACTAGATTGCAATTTTGTTATATTGAGAGAAAAGAATGACAAGAAGATGGCCAAGATTTGACGATCATAGGCAGTGATCTAGAAACTACAGAGTTACAGGAGGATCATCTCAATTTCTTGATCAAAATAAATGTCAAATGTACTGCACGACCAACTGACCTGTGTCCATCATCAAAAGCTATAGTTTTAGCCTTTGCAACCCTGAGAGAATAATCTGCAAGCACAACCATCATAAGCAACCATGAATGGATAAAAGCTAGGGTCCCCCACTTCCATGAAAAGGAAACTTAACTGCGAACTTGAGATGTCAAAGTAGCAGAAATTCTGCTTCCAGTAGCCCTCGCGGAGGATGAGTACTCCCGGGAACAATACTTCACGAGAAAAGGACTAAAGATGGCGGCACCAGAGCGCGGGGAATCAAAGAGGAAGCCGAAAGCGTGATCCCTTGCCTGCGTCGATTTCTCTTCTTCACAAGGGTTGGCGTGCGGAACGAGAGACGGGAGGCAGGAAGCAGGAGGTACATCAATGGAGCCGGACAAGGAGGATAAAGGGAAGACGGGGAAGGGCGGGGACCGGCGGAGGTCGGGCGCGAGGATGTTGCGGAGGCGGCGAAGCGTCACCACCACCGTGAGCGATGTACGCATGAAGAATCCGCCCCCGCCGCCGCCGTGGCGGCGCAGTTTGTATCGAACTCCGGAGACGGCGCGATTGTTGCGGCGGTGCAACGAGGGAGGGATCGGAGTGACCTACCTGTGCGACTGTGTGCGACTCGGCGGCT
>JBAMHZ010041509.1:0-18140 GCA_037177395.1 Alpinia galanga
AATATTACACTATGTTATACTTTAAAACCTTCAAACAAACAAGTTTTTATTGAATTACTTAGGATTGAACCAAACAACCTAAATTATATTTCATTCCCTATAACCTTGGTTATACAATTACCTAGTAATCACATGACTAAGGTTATACGTGACTCCCATGAACCAAATGCACCGTAAGAGTTTCACATCATCAACCAATTAAGTTGCTCGCAATCAAGGTTCACTTAATATTGTATTGGACAAAGTAATTTCAAATTTTCAATTCTGACAGTTTAAACAAAAAAGTTTTCTTTCAAGTCTAACAATCTCATAAGCCAATTTGTCCATGATACACTTTATTATTGTATACTATCAGTTCATTGTCTGCTATGCAAGCTGATAATCTATCTGATTAACATGAATGGTTGACACCACAAAAATACGCACTCCAGTTCCTTGGAAAGTACTACCATAGATATATTTTGAAAAATAGCAGCATCGGACATATTGAATACAGACAGATCTACTGGCTAAAAAAATGTCTAAGCATTTGCATTGTTTCTCATAAACAATACAGAAGTGCATAGGGCAAGGAATCCATTACCTTGTTGTGTAAACACCTGCAGCTAGAGCAGTTACACCTCCAACAGCTACAATCAATTTGTTCTGGTCGGTGAGTATCGCTCTCAAGCCACCTAAGGTGCATTAAATTTAAATATAAAGTTTAATTATCTACATTTTACATTTAGTAAATGGAAATATAAGTAGAAGTTAAAATTTGAGATGCATTCAGCTATCTGACAAATATATGGAAATTGAACACATCAAAGAGAGGACAAAGGATTTGTCAGGCATATATTTAATACAATACCTTAAATCATAGTTTAAACAAGAAATATCAGTAATGAAAATAATTTCACCGTCACAATTTTAAAAAAGTTAGATGTACTTAGGAATTTGTTAGAGAGCTGCACAAGGCAATTAGAAAATCAGGTGATGACAAAAGTGAAGCTACAATAGATGATTAAATAGGTTAAGATGATATGAACAGTTTCAAAGACAACCAAGTATTCTTAACTTAGATCAGTTTAATGGATTAGAGTTATCATGCCGAGAGTGGAGGAAGACCTAAAACACTCTAATTAAAGTAATTAAAAATGTAATTTAAGAGATCTATCTATGACAAGTAGTATAGCCTTGTATAGAATTTAATGGAGGATAATATCCATATAGTCAAATCCAAATAGCAGGGAACATAGGATTAACACATATCATTACTGATGATGTTGCATGTATGTTTAAACATTGTTCTCAGAAAAAAGAAATGTGCTAACTATCACCTCCATTGGCACTTTGAAATTGAAGATATTGGTGATAAGTTTTGTTTTACATCTGGTTCAAGTCCAGCATTCATTTTTAAAGAAGTACACACTGTAGTCATCAAAAAGAGATTTCGATGCAAACTACTATCGCTGTAAATCATCATTAGCATATTCTATCACAGTACAGAATATCCTGTTTTAGCTCTGGTTCAAGTCCAGCATCCATTTTTAAAGAAATTAAACACTGTGCTGATCAAAAAGAGGTTATAATGCAACTACTATCACTGTAAGTCATTGTTAGCACATTTTATAACAGTATAAAAAATATGGCAGTGAGTTCTGTTGGGCAACCTCTACTTCAGGACAGCATTTTGGCCATGAAAGTTATGTTGAGAATTGAATACCTCATTGGTATTATAAAAGTCACAAATTCCAGAAATAAAATCCTCTTCACAGTACCAAAGTTCATAGTTTATGATGGTTATAGAAGTCAAAAGATTGTGAAATTAGAAGAGAACATGGAGAACAAACAAATGTATGTGAAAAAAATGTAAGCTATTATATCGGAACATCATTATGTTTTCATTTAAGTCATTAAAAGGATAGATGTACGAGGAAAATTGATTATTAAAATGCAAACACTTTTGGGAAAAAAAGAGGAAAGCTAGTCGTTCAAGACATGCATTTTCCATAGCCTGAGCTGATTAGATAAGCACAAGAATTACAGTTCTGTGCATTTCTTGAAATGTGTCATTTATCTTAACCACATAGGGCTTGGAAGCAGTAGCTGAAGCATTGTGAATGCAATTATGCCAAATCAACAATCACCCAAGAGTAATGGTACCATCAAATATTCAACTCACCCACACAGATATACTTTATGAGAATTTTGGGATGTGTGATACATAATTATGAGTAAATACTGAACAGTTGACTGCAAATCTTATCCAGGAATCTGAGTAAATGACCTTGTTACCATAAATTTGGATCAGTTATGCAGAAGACCTTATCACTTATGACATATATACATTAGACAAACTGAATGAAATGAATGAACAAGGATACTGGATCATTTGGCACTTCAAAAGTGTTAAGTTTGTACCTCCAATATGGTCAGAGGTTGTATTAATTGCTGATATCCACTTTTCTCTCTCAGCATTAGCCCGTTCTACCAGCATTCCTCTGTTTACTTCTTCAGCTAGTTTTGCTTCATGTGCTCTTCCTTCAGCTTCTGCCATTGCTTTCACTCGAATAGTTTCACGTTCTATCTGTCTGTCTACGGTGAGCTTGAATCTGTTCCTCAGTAGCACGATGAATCTGTTCTTGTCTGATTGACGATTCTTCTTGCATTTTCACAAGCTCTTGATTTCTTCCCCTTTGACTCTCATGCTCTGCCTGCATAAAAAATAAAACAAATTAACACACATGAGGGTTGTAGACAATTTGAATAAAAAACATTACTCAGTGTACCTGCATTCTCTTTCTTGCCAATTCATCCTCATATCGAGCCATTTGGGCCTCGGTTTGGGCCTGCTGTTGAACTAGCTTTCTCTGTTCCTCATAGATTACCCTTTGTCTGTCCTGCAAGACGATGACATCAGCCACAATAAAGCAAAAAATCCAATATGCTAATCTGATTGAAAAAAAGTGGAGACATGAAATCTCTTGACAGGCCATACTAAAGCATGCAATTATGAGATGGGAACATGATAATGGAACAAATAGTACACAGGGAAAACAAATAACAAGATGGAGACAAAAACCGCAAAACAAAGCAAAATTCAATGTGTTAATCTGACCTAATAGAAGATGAAACATGAAATCTGAATGACAGCCAATTTCATCTATAACAATATGTTAGTGAGACAAGTATGAGAGGGAAACAACATGATCTCAAAAGATGAACAATTAGTGCCCTAGTTATTCCTCCTGTGCTATTCAGAGCCTTTGGTGGACAACTAATCAGGAAGGACCTTAATAGTCAACAGCAACTAGTAGGCAATCAAACAAACGTCATTATAGCAAAGCTGCAAAAGTAACTACATGTGCTACAAGAATCATCCTGAACTTGGAGAACTGAAGCCTCGAGTTCAGATCTAATCCATAAAAGAAAAAGGAAAACTAAATAAGCCACATAGAACTCCAATTAATACTGAAAAGCTAAGGTAGTTGAACAGAGAAGTATCGTAAGAAAAAAATAATATAAAATCTCACAAGTAGATCAATTCTGATTAAGAGTTAAGGGCAAGAGTTGAAAATCATGAACTAAACAAGGTTTTAAAAGTGGCTGCCTGAGCAGCATATATGGTCACCTTGTTGGATTTGAAAGAGGACTGTATAGCTGTCGCATATATCATATGCTCATTTTTTGAATCATTTAGACCAGCTTAGACTAAACCAATCGACTTAAACCCAAAGTTACCTATTTGTAGCTTGTAATCCATAAGTATTAACTTACTTTGTAAGTAATAAACAATTTAGATGTTAATTATATGCATATACTTGCACACATCATCTATCTATATCATTAGCTTATATTGATTATATTACTTTTGTGTAGAAGTATGAAGTAGATGTGTCATGTGTCAATTAATATACATTATTTCATATAGGTTGGTCATTTTCATTAATACAATTTTTAAAAATATGTTTAATATTCACTGCATATGCCCAATGTATCACGTGTACACTATACAGTAGATTGATCACAAAAAAAAAACACCTTCATACAGTTTCTGAAATTGTGAAAATAAATATTGCATCAGAATAATTTCATATTGGAAAAAAAATAGGCAAGGCTCATTCGGTTCAACACTCGGTTTATGACCTTTTCCCTGATTCAAGTGAAGACATAGCAAAGGACTCAAAAAAGTAAAAAAGCAATCCCAATGAAACATGAGTTGGTTTTCTAATTGTGAATAAAGTTTGAAGATGATGTCTTTTTCTTTTGGCATTTCATCCAAATACAATCCAAGGCCCCCGCATTGAGACTTCAATGATCAAATAACTACAAAGTGAAAGTGTTTTTTCAAAGATTTTTTTTCCATCACAAATAGCCAACATAGTTTGTCGATTCAACAACTTCAGTGGCTTTATTTTGGTAAAATTGAATGGTTATCAATATTATACCAAATATGACTACGAATGAAAAGGACATGATTCATTAGCTCCTTCAGTCAGACACACAACTTAGAACAATCCATCAAAGGAAAAAAAATTCCATACAACTTATATTAGAATGAAAAGTTGATTTTTTTTCAACCAGAGCAATCCCTCTACTTTCCACAACAGCAAGTGCCTCAGGTAGATTACTTCACTCCATGGAACCTATTCTAAGAGGTTCACAATCTGTAATCCAATACATCTAAATACCTACTAGTACAAAGCCTTCAACTCCCATCCTTGGAATTTGATGTCAAAAACATTGGCTCGTGTTCATGAAAAACTGTTAACGTTTCAAGTATAAACAACCATAACATTTGAGTAATATGCGACAGAAACATAGGCCAGAAGGCTATGATTTTGTGAATTCAACCCAATATTCTAAAGAATTCTAGCTAAGACCTTAATTTTAAGAACATTTGGCAATCACTACAAGAAACATAGCAGAAGAGATGAGCAATGAACTGATAAAAGTGCATTAATAAGTTGCCGACATAAGGGTTTAATACCACAATTATTTCTAATTCATGCCCCTGGTACACAACTTGAGAGCCTAACTGAAGAGTTTAACTACTGGTAACTTACACACCAAAAACCTATTAGGATGTTAAAATCCTTGCCATTGCTCAACTTCAACAGATAAGAGAATAAAAAAAATCCTTATTATGTCACTTGACACCTCATAGTTGATTGACAAAGTATTTACCTTATGACAGTTAAAATATAAATATGCATCATGCACAATAGTTAAGTAATTTCTCATAAGTTTGCTTGTATGTATGATTGAAAGCATATCCACAAAAGATGACAAGGACATGTTGTAGAAATAAACCTAGACTTGAATGGGACGTGAAATGGTGCTCCAGAATTAAGAAACTATTGCAGCCTGGAAAAAAGACACCTTTACAAAAACGTATGACAAGCATCACAAATAGTTATTCCTTCCAAGAAACTACGTGGAGGACTAATCAGTTAAGATACATGGACATCAGTATTGTATTCCTGAAGTAGCAAGCTTCTATGCAATGCAGCTCCAACTAAGTAAGCAGAATTCATAAAAATTTGAGATATTCACAAATTGGTATCTTACGGTTTCATGCTGCGCTTGCAAAGCTTGAAATTCTGCCCTATTTGCCGCCAACTCTACTTGCCTTGTCTCTTCTTGCTTCTTCATCAACTCAAACACCTAATACACAGAAGGTAAAAAGGAGTAAAGTAACAACAATTGAGGTTTCGGAAAAGATACACTGATTTGGATCGCTGCACACCTTTTTGGCCTGCGACGAGCTGTTGATTTCGCGCAAGGCCTTCGCACCCCGCTCCAGGGCCTCCGGATCGAAACCAGCGGCAGAGGTCCGAGGGTTGTCATTACGAACACGAGGCGCCTCATCCCTCGGGGCCTCGGCCGGACGCGGAGGATGCGGACCGGGTCGGGCAGAGTCAGAAGCTGGAGGTGCAGAAGGAGACGGTTGGGAGAAGGGAAGGAACCGCCGTCAGCGTAGGCGTGCTCCGCAGAGGCGACGGCAGAGGCCAACATTGCAGACCGAAAACCCGCCATAAGAACGCAGGACTTGCAATAGGGAACCGAGGGCGATTGGTGGAGGGCGAGATTCCCGAATGTTAGGAGTAGGCACGTGAACCGAGGGTTTAGGCACGTGTAAAAGATGATTCGTTTGTCCTCTATTCTTGTCAAAAAATAACTAAAGATGCTCTGGA
Organism: Alpinia galanga; assembly: GCA_037177395.1. Classification (NCBI taxonomy): domain Eukaryota; kingdom Viridiplantae; phylum Streptophyta; class Magnoliopsida; order Zingiberales; family Zingiberaceae; genus Alpinia; species Alpinia galanga. Next base: position 6,180 of record JBAMHZ010041509.1, read on the forward strand.
CGGTTGAATCGTTCACTGTGAATATTTTTCCTTTTTTTTTTTTTTTTACATCGTATAAAGGAAGAGTGAAGCAGAAGCAAAAAACGAAATTGGTCAAAATAAAAAGTTTTAATAAATGTTAGTGATCGCAATTTTTTTAATTAAAAAAAACAAAAAAAATTTAATCTGCGTGCTAAATGAGTTATCACATGGAAGCACTAAAAAGCAAAAATTTGTCACAATATATAATAGAACAAAAAATTAATCAGTTTAATTTTTATATCGATTATATTTACTTGAGATAGCTGTTCAATATTCCATATTACATCACAAAAATGGTTCCTTGAGTTTCACTTGCAAAACACACTGGAAAAAAACACAAACACAAACCACGACCGTGGGCTCTACAGGAGAAACAAATCATGCATTCTTATGTGGGCACGAAAGTTTCGCATGTTAATGTAGCACAAACATCCATTAGTCTTGTGAATTAATCAGGCAAAAGTTGGCTCTAAGCACGAATCCACCATTTCCTGTAGGTTTGGATTCTCCAGCGCTGCTGCAACGCGCTCTTTGTCATTTAACTGCTTGTTCACTGGAATGATATGCAATGAAATTGAGTTAGAATGAAGCACAGAAAAACAAAAAGGGAAAAACGGGGATACCAACAGCAAGAACAGTAAGGTACTGTACCCGCGGCTTCTGTTGCATGCGTTCCAGGAGCCACCCGGATGTCCACCTACAAACAGATTTAGCCCCATTTGCGGAAGAATTAATGAACACGGTAAAAATAACAGGAGGATTGGCAGGAAATTGCAACCAAACATGGTAAAAGGGTACGGTGAAAGTACATTTATAGTCCTATTGGTTCAAGGTTACAAGAACCCCTCAAAACATAATTCAGTAGAGTTACGGCTAAATTGCCTTTTTGTAGCAGTTGTGATTGGATGATCTTAACAAGTTTCACTTCAATTCTCCACCCCCTTCATTTTACTTCCAGGTAAATAAAGGATCCATTCAATTCCTTTTCTCGCTTCATCTTTCTTCCACTCACTCTATTAGTAAACAAACCCAATCACTCTGAAGTCTAAATTTCTTAATGCTTTCCACCATATAAACCCCCTTTGCTTGCCACAGAACTGCCACAAGCCATGATACTACAACAGGACCAAATTCCTCAATCAGTAGCGAATTCCTCCATCCCAAAAACCTCATCTTCTAAATTCTCACTGTTCTCTAATATTGGTCCGCCCACATCGGCTTCGAGGTTCGGCTAACATCTTTTGTTGGAGTTGGAGAGCACCAGACTGCTGCTGTTTCACTACGTGGCAGCCTCATTTAATCTCATCATCTAGACCTAATGTCTCGAGTGAAATCAGTTTTGCTTTTGCTTTGTATTCCAATTCAAAAGGTGTTTCTTTACATCTGCCCAGTAGAAAGTTCAGAACCCCCAATTGCAATTCATACATAATCAGGTTTTAGCAGATTATGTTAAGAAGTTCTTAACATGTGAGTACAGTTTGCAAAATCTATATCAGCATGTCAAAAATCTACTTATGGGATCGTTAGAATCAATAATTATTGGAATTAATAGAAAAAAAAATGTTTAGTGTATGAAATAAAAAGTATTTATGCAATGTATTTACACTATAATTTATCACTAGCATACTAATATTAATAATATCAGGTACATATCATTGTCATCAAATAGTGTCTATCCCAACTTTTAGAGTTGACTGCATAAATCTTATCACTTCATGGAGCTCTATGCAACGCTACATCATTAGTCCTGCTCGAATCCATTTTTTTTTAATTACATTGGCGAATGTGATACAATCTGATTTTTCAATGACTGCCGAAGTTCTTTAGTCTTCCTTTATCCATTATGCTTTTTGTTCTAATTGATTTGGCATTTCTCAGTATAATGTATTGATCACCTTTAAACATCTTCATATCATCTCAACCTATTTTGACTCATTTGATTGTCTATTAACACTACACCTAATTGAATGGAAGCCTTGACGACAACAATAAAATTATTGCCGTATGATCTTGAAGTCACAAATTCAAGTTTTGGAAATAGCATCGTACAATATAGGATAAGACTACGTACAATAGACCCAGTATAGTCCGACTCTTTCTCGGGATCCCACATTGATGGAAGCTTTATGCATCGGGCTGTCCTTTATTAACACCACACCTAATTGCTCTCTAGCACATACTTTTTTTTATTCTTAGGTGTTCTAGTAACTCCACGGGTCCATCTTATCACTTTTGCTATTATCAAACTTTTTATACGTATTAATTTCTAACAACCTAATATTTTGATTCATAAATATTGCTAACCATAGCACAATCATATAAAATTTTCCTTTTAGTCTAAACGACATACAATGAGCACTCAAGACCCAAAATGCCTAATTATTTCAATTGCTCATTCTCTATACCATTAATAATATTTTCATCATTATCATGCCGCCTTATTAAATAATAAGATAAAGACATCTAAAACTCTATTCACGAAAATTTCATATCCATCTTAACTTACTGAAACTATGTTCAATTTTTATTCTATATATGTTAAAGCATTTAGTCTCCAAAGTTTGTCTTTTTATAATTCAAGCTTCCAATTTAATACTCTCATCAATACACCAAAGAAGTATACTTATATGATTGGTTAGTTTACTTAGTACTAACATTAAAAAAATAGGAACTTAAGGCTGACTCTTGGTGTACAACTTATAGCTATATAAAAAACCATTTGTTACACTTCTAGTAGTTCTAACATTGGGCATATATATGATTTCACAAAAACTTTATTTATTGATTTTGCATGGCATTCAAACCTTGTAACGAGAAGGAAGACTGCGCATAAGCTTTACTCGCAAGCAAAGTCCAATAACAGTGGCCATACTGCAATGCTCAATCGTGGGTGTAAAAGTGACCCTGCACATATACAAACAGATTCTCCCAACAATAAATCTCATAACCAACTAGGTAAATGGCCCTATCAAAATGAAGGAAAAAATGTTGACTTGCCTAACATGACTCTCTTTATCATTGACTTCAATTGAGTCTTCTGTTACCACTTTCAACTCTTCCAATGAATATGGGTGTTCTGGATCCTTGATATCTCTTATATGATCTGAGAGCATTAAGGAGTAGAAGCATCTAAGCAATATAGAAGAAAAACAATAAAACTGTGACGTAGTAATCAGATTTCGATACAAGTACACAAGCTAACCAAAACCACAATCCCCAATTAATATTGCCAAAATATAAAAAATTAGTGACTAGATGACACTGACAAAAAATGCAAAAACAAATGATCTGACAGTCTCATCGTCTGATGATTATCATTCATCGTACTAACAGCATATCAATATTGCTGGTTTTTGTTTAGCAAGACATGCCTACTCTTAACTTCTTATCTACTCACCTTCTTGGAAGTAATCCTCCACATAACAATAGCCCAAATGAATGGAGGCGAATACACAAAAATAATGTTTTCTTCTTATAAATGTAAAGTTTTGAAGATTACACAGATCTTGGCATTGGATAGGAGTACATGAAATAATCCCAAATACCAAGAAGAGAACATGTAACTTCCTCTATTAAAGGTATTATTCATGATTAGTTTTTATGATGATAAAATAAGTTTGACAATCCTGTGATGAAATTGTTAACTACATATTGATTCGAATTTTAAATCATAAAAATACTTTTGTTGAAGGTAATTTGTTGCCCCTGAATATGGATCAACATGTTTCACAATAATATGTTTGAAAAAGAGAATTTGGATGAGCATGTTTCACAATGATATCTTAGATCCTTAATAACTCTTTCTCCCTAACCATCAGTCCTTGGATTCACTAATTCAGTAGCAATTTCTAATGACACACGAATAGCTTTAATTTTTCCAAGCATCGCTGAGGAAATATATCTTCATGAGTTTTCCCACAACCCTATCATATGCAAGTTAAGCGACTAAATAAATAAAGCGGATAATTTGCGATGCTAAAAGGGGTACCGAAAATTTCTAGCTGATCAATAGCCTCTTCAGCATACTCATCTGTTACGGCTGCAAGACCACGAGGTCGACGTTCTTTTTTCTCATAAACTACGGGATTAGCATTGATCAAACCGACAACCATTTTTCGCTGTTCAGATGAAGTAAGGCGCAAAAGGGGTTGCGACCGCGACGGCACCGCAGCCGGAGGGGCAAGCGGCTGGCGTAGTGAAACGAGACAGAGAAAAAGAGAGCGCAAAGAGGCGGCGGCGGCGGATTGGAGCTGAAGGAGGCTTGCGGTCGGTGATTGCGCTGCTTTCGCCGCAGGAGAGGAGAGCGATCGACTGCGAACGGGGTAGAAGAGACCGCAGGGTTAAAGTGGGACGGAGGAGGCTCGTCGGTATCGGGTAACCCAAAATCCGGAACCAGTTTGAGCCGTTCCTGAGTGGATTTTCTCTTATAAGAAATTTACAATTGTAGCCTTACCCTTTAAATTTCGTGTCGTGTTGATCGGGCGTAGATGTGGGACATTGGACGGTGTTGATCGTGTGGCCTCGATAACTCATGTAATCGTTCGCTATGAACTCGGAGCAAATAGAATAAAAACTCGAACAGAACAAACATATCGATTAGTGTTGATCAGGATGAAGTTCAACAGAATGGTTAGACTTTTCAAAGGTTAAAGTGAAGGTCAACAGAATAGTTAAACCGTTAGGTGATTACTCGACCAAAGTAAAAGAGGATAAGACACTGGAGCAAGTTGTTTCTTTTTATTTTTTTCACTTTACTAGGAAGACTTGGTAACAAACTTACAATACAACTATGTAATTTACAATGAAAATCACATGGAGAAACATTTTAGTATAAAGTAAGAAATATGTATTTAGCTTGAATTCAGTTTATGAAATCAGACTTCAAATATCTAAGAGAATTTGTTTACATGTGATTTTACTTCGCCAACTCCAGTTCAACTGAAAATTGATGAACAAGAAACGATTAAAATTGAACTCTATGGAGAACAAATGTGCAAGTGATATTTCAGGAGAAAACAATCATATAAGACTATGCCACCAGCTTTTTATCAATTGTAAGCTCAACAAACTAAAAATAATTTTAGTAACAGAATGATTATTGTCAAAAACAAATAAAGATAAAATAAAAAATAAGACGATCGTTGTCAAAATGGTAGTCTTGCCGGATGCAAACTGTAAGCAGCAACAAGGAAAAGGCTATGTAAAAACATAAAAGCTTAGACTATGATGAAAGATCCATGATATTATGATTCAAGTGTTGTGTAGATTCATAGAGACGCGTCGTGTTGATTCATGCACATCCATTTCTCCGTGTGGTGGACTCGACCTCCACTGTCTAATGGCAGAGGGCTAGACATCAAAAATTGCTCCCAGAACTCACTGATAATGCCAGGAAGCTTCTCCTCATCATATATATTAATGTCAGATTCTGCTGATAAATAGTCCATCTTGAAAGGTCCAATCTCTTGAAAGGATGAGGCATTCTGGTTAGCACACAAGTCCTGTGACTTGACCGATTCCAAATTCTCAACTGAGATTTCAACATCATCAACTTCAGGAACTATTCCAAGTAATTCAGAAAACTCTTGGATGTTAATATCAACTAGAGACACAACAATCTTCTCTGGAACTATGGTAACTACTACAGAAGATTTATCAGATTCAGCTGAGAGTGCAGGGATAAATGAGACAATAGAATTTGAAGGGATCTGTGATTGAGTAACACCAGAATTCTGACTTGAAGGTTATTTGAATTTTCGGAAGATTCAAGCCTTGGAAATTCATTTATCTATGTGATTTGTCTTAGCAATGCTTTAGTTGCATCATTGATCAATGGATGGAACTTTACTATTTGACCTTCAAGCATCTCATCATGAGCAGTGCCTTGTTGTTCTGGCACTCTTTTTTTTTTTTTTTTTTTTTTTGAATACCAGTAATTCCTCTGTTTCTCTCCTTTTTCTTCACCAATTGTGCAAAGACAAAGAAGCCAGGGGTTTCGCCAGTGCATCTGAGATGGTTTCCTCTTGACGATTTTCAGCAGATGCTTTTGGCCTCTTAGAAATCCCTCATTTGCAAACTCCCAATGGTTAGGATCAACTTTCCTAAAACCCTGTTGAACATCATCAGGGACATATCAAAATAGCCACAAGTAACCAAAATTAGAAGGAAAAAAGGAACCACATATTAACAAAGAAAAACAAACTTAAAAAGACATTTAGCCCTCAACAGTTCTTGACTAAATTTGAGATTAAAACAAACAAATTTGTATGATAACTCTGCATGCACAGGCAGTGCACAGCAGTGTTTGATGTGTATTAATTTTTCGTTATTATTGAATTGAAGTCCTTGTGTCATGCAGACACTTTCGAGATTAGATTCTTCTAGATTTTTTTTATCTGTTTCAATAAACATAGAAAAACTATTAATATTTTATCAGTTCTACATATTTTGGAGCAAAAGTGTAGATTTCCATTTAATTTTTATTTATATTAATAAATATATAATTAGTATATTAGCTAATAGTTTAGTCAATATTTCATTATATGTTTCATCCTGAGATCAAAGCCCATGAATTGTAAAGTCGAAAGACATGAGATTCCCATTTCATGAGATTTACTAGCCAAAGGACACAAATTCTGTATGCCACAAATCCTCTACTTACATCTCATCCACACCCTATTCATTATAAGTACCGCTTGCTCCAATTTCCCTTGTGTCATACCCTTTACCACTGTGATCCAATTGTCCACTTTTATAGATTTATTTTTTATTTATTTAATAAAAATAAATGAGCCAGATAAGCAGTGTCATACCCTCTGCCCTTTTTATTCTTCTCGATGTAGTATTTTATCTATTATATTATAGTAAAGATAAAATGATTCTATTAGCTTGAGACACAATCCTGTGCCGCTAACTACTATCAAGAACAATTTTCTCAAAGTCAACGTTATTCCTATTTCACAGGGACCTTTTCCGTCTACGCACTCATTTGTGACGAAGTCTATGAGCTTTTCTTATTGCTTGCACATTCAACAGATCCTATTTGAGCACTTGATTCATGCCAATTTTGACAAAGAAAAGAGAGTCCTTTAAACTTATAGTGGGTCTTACATACAACAACATCAGCATCATAAGGAAGATCAGTTATCCTAATTCACTTTCAGAAAATGCCCTAATTTATTGTTTTAATTATTTACCACCGACTGTAAGTTTAGATATCTCTCTTGTATAAAATAGGGCAAGCCCCAAGCCATCTATGCATAATATTTTATTTCAAGTTTAGATGATACAGAACTGTAAATTATTTTTCCTTCATGTGACAATATCACAATAATACTATCTAATTACTTTATATATTGTACCTGAGGCAATCAAGTCAAGCATATTCATCCAGCCATGAAGGAAGAATAAATATATATACACGGCACCTTGAAGTTACCTGATGCACAAATTATAAACTGAAGGATTAAGAGCACATTCCCAAGGTTATAACTATAAAAACTGCACCAACAGTAATAATTTTCATTATGGCTGTGATGGAACATTAATTGTCAATTGTTGAAGGGTAGTGGTTATGGAGTTGAAGAATATGAAATTAAGGAATACTATAGCATCAACATACTACTGTCTACCAAGTGTCTACCGTGTAGCAAAAATTACAAAAAAAAATGCAAATGTAAAGTCACTACATCAATATTAATGTCAATATTCCTTTATCTCTTAGCTCATCTAAAGTATGAACAAGGTGTTGTCACTTTTCATTACCGAACTTGATTATCATCAATCCTTAAGGTAGCCAAGATCACCAAAAAAGCAATCCCCTAGCACCATCACGTGAATGGCATACACATTGCAAGGTTCAAATGGTTGAAGGGGGAAAAAAATAAACAACACTTGACATCAAACAAAGGTTGTGATTTGTGAGGAAATGAAACTTAGACAATCTTCAAAATTTATAGAGGAAAGGAAAACAAAACAACTTGATTTCCTTTCTTCTCCACTCTTCCTTCTTGATGGTAGCGGTTAGGTATTTGTTTTTTAATACCCAAACCCAACTCTGACCAAAAGTTGTCTTGGCTCTTCCTATTCTCACCAAACCATATCAGAATATGATAAAAGAGCGCTCAAACACTTGGGAAACCAACTTCAATGTGCGTAATAGTAGAAAATGACAAATTTAAGCAAAGGTAAACTTGATTTGTTTATACAATCATTTCTTGATCCCAACCTAAATTTGATTATAAGGTTTTCTCACTGGTATGATATGATCAATTACAGATATTTTTTATTCTAAAAAAACCAGAAATTCCTTACTTATTTAAACTCGAACTAAGAGGGTTAGGTAAGTGCAAATATCCCATAAAGTACTAGCCATTTTCAATCATACTCTTCCATTCATTTTTTGTTTTTCCTCCTTCCATTGTGGATATCCAAAACTGGTAAGGAAAAGAACAGAGGGTACTAAATGAGGTGGCAATGATACTGGTAGCTGTCATCCCATACACTGGAGCAACTTAGGGGGGAGGAGAAGAAAAAAAGGTGGACAGGAGATGAGATTAAGGTAGCATTCTTTGAGCATGGAGTCATGTTGGTGAGGTTTTGAGGTTGGGTATGTAGCTCTAGTATTCACAGAATATATGTGGTATGTCAAACAAAATAAGTAAATTGGGATAAGAGATGTTCCACACCATGACAGCAGAACAATAGAATATCCCACAATTATAGCTATATTTACATGAGCAATATGCTAGCATCTAAGGAACCAAGCAATGCATCTTAAACATTGGTATTGCATCATCCTATTATTAAATATTTTGATGAATATTTAATGGCTAATTCAAGTGTCCTTCGAGATATCAAGGTAAGATATGCATCACATGTATGAAACTAACTCATTTTGAGCCCAATGACAATGTTTAAAATGATTGGATGCAGATCATGATGATTCACCAGATTGGTTCATGTTTCATATCATATCCTCTTACCAAGCAATAAAAACTTAAGTATGACTAAAAGTAATCGTTTTTATTACTCAAATGTCATGAACCATGCATAGCATACTGTATAACCCAGTACATACCACCTATGTCAGCACTAAAATCAGTGTTCACTATAGGCTGTCTAATAAAAGGAGGTCAACCTCTTGAATTTTGATAAAACATGCAAACACCACCTTGATCTGTATGATATTTTAAGTCTTGTTCAGTGATTCAAATAGTAATGATGAATCATGCTGTTCTTAAGATGGAAACAATTGAGTTCCATTGAACGATCAATGGGACACTGTATTGAGACATGTATGTTTATGTCACATTTTTTGCTTTTTCAACATGCTGTTCTTAAGTTGGAAACAATCGAGTCCTATCAACCCTGTAGGGTGGCTAATGCAAAACAGCTTGCAAATTAAACAACACATAATGGTAGCAAATTCTAGTTGGAAATTACTGGAAGTACAAGGCCAAGTTTGTGTTTGATAAATTATAAAAATTTTACTATTACGAATACTAGGCATACTTGCTTAAGCTACATTCACAATTATTATCAATGGAGTATTTAGTTCACTGTTCACTCAAGTGTGGAAAATTGTGCGTTACCTATCACCAATGAGCTTGAAATTTACACTTGCAAGCAGCTTAATTTTGCATATTAAATCGTTCGTATTCATGCCATACAAGTGTGGCAACTACCTGGAACTTATTTCTTAGTGTACATGGAAACAAGCTGAGCCCCCAGTTTGGTGAAGGTAAGTTTTGTCTAGTAGCTTCATAACAACTTCCAAGTCCTTTCACCAACTTGGCAAGATGACCGCTTTAACTCAATATGTTCATCCAAAAGTGTGGACTTACCTTTATACATCTTTGAAAATATTGATCTTCCATTCTGTTGTAAATATATTTCTTTTTCAAGCGATCACATGTTTGATGTTATAAAGCGTATTAGCCTTGCAAGATTATCAAGTTGTACATATTGCATAGACCAGAACCTTTTAAAACCAATTATTTATTGCAGGAATCATGACTTCGGTGAATCAAGTGCTGAACAAGATTTTCAGTTAAAAGAACAACCAAAAAGATTGCAGATGAGGATATTACAGGATAGAATTCAAAATTTAACGTAGATAAGAAACCCAAACATAATTTCGTCTAAATGACATTAACTTGAATGAAACAGTGACCTCTAATCATCATCTAGTGAATCACTACTCCATAGTAGAAATCAGATCTTTTTTTCTAATGTTATGCATTTCTCCAAGAAGATGTTGAATGTACCAAAATAGGACCCAGGGAATTATAAATTAATTTAGTGTGTAATCCTCTGGTATGACATGACATTTTTTTTATTAACACCAGATATTTAGATCTTAGGCCCAATTAATCCCGAGGATGATCGATTCGCCTCTTGAAAGCTTTTCACCGATCACTAAAATAAAATAGGAAGCGCTCACATGAGCAATATTCTTACTTTGTCATCCATTAAAAGTCCTAAATCTTAAACTCTACCGCTGCAGGCGACATTCATTTCCTCTTCTACTTACAGATTATGTGAACCAGTACTCTTACCATTCAACGGAATGAGTGTAACATAATTCAACAAAAAGTAGATAATCTGAAGACGCGATGTAGAGGCTGGAGACCTTACATAGGTATTGAGCTGCCGAACAAAGCTGGAGAAGTTATTGTGCTTGAAGAGCTTGGGAAGGAGATCCCTCGCGAACTCTGGCTGTTCCCAGACAATGAAGCTGTTATTACCGGACCCCAGCACACAATCGCGTCGGTCGCCGGGTCATCCACCATTTTATAAGTCTTGATGAGGAAAGGGGCGGGCGAATTCCAGTTCAATCCAGGGATCGCCTCCACCAGCGTCTCCTTCTTCCCCATCGCCTTCTGCCGACCACCTCTTCTCCCTCCGCTGCCATCCTCTTTCCCTCCCCTTACCATCGCGCCTCCGGAGGATGAGGCCAAAACGGAACCCGATCTCGCAAGACGCCGAAAGCCATCGTTAAAAGGGCTTTTATCACGCTGGCTGTACACCTCTGCGCTCTCCGAGCGACCTCCCGACCGGCGCAATGCATCGGCATACGACGCGAGGAATCGATTCTGATCCTCTCCAACACAGCTTCCGTTTTCAAAATTAAAAACTCGTTTCAGACTCGGACAACTGCCATGCGTCGGCACATCTGTACGCGTGATAGCTCCGACTAGGGAACAAGACGAAGCTAGTTACACTATTCGCTTGTAGAGAATCGCCCACCCCTTTTTTTTTTTTATTATTATTATATGCGAATTCGGATAATTTGAAATTTTGAAAGCTACAAGAAAGTATTATATTAAAAAAAAGTCAATTTTAATAATATACTATAAATTTTTTAATTTTGATAAATTTATACTTAATCTGAATTTTATAATAAATTAACTCAACATATATTCTGTAATATTTTTATTAAAAATAAATGATAAAAAGCAATATATTAGTCACGCAGTTAAAAAGTACTATATTTCTTGTTATATAATTAAATGAATCAATACTGCATAATACAGTATCAAATTGGTGATATTTGTCGAGTCCAATTCAATATATTTACAAAGTATTTAACTAGAGATCTCTTGATGTTAAGCATTTTTAAGAATACTTATTTAAAAATATAAAACAATGGGTAAATTCTACGACAAGGTAAACTATATGTTGAATTATATTTATATTTCAAGATTATTATTATTATTATTATTATTATTATTATATATATATATATATAGAGAGAAAAAAAAAATGTTAACATGCGCGTCCCTCCTTGCGCGCGCGTAAGCGCCGCCGCGTGCTCGCCGCGCCCGTCGCCGTTTGTCGCTAGAATTCGTTACTCTCGAAGTCAAACTATAATCCAATAGGGTCGGTGAATCCTAGGAGGTTGGCGCCGGAGGGATCCCGGTCGAATTCCGACCGTTA
>JBAMHZ010041717.1:0-31392 GCA_037177395.1 Alpinia galanga
AACATGAAAATGATGATATTCATGTTTGAGCAAAAAAATATACGTGATATTTGAATTTGATTTGAAGTTTAAAAATATAAATAATTTTGTAAAATTTAAATTTAAATTCAAATTTAGTTCAAATTGTCTGAACCTTGATTTGAATAGAGTCAAATTATAACTAGAAATTATTTAAATTTGAATTTGAAATCTTAATTTGAGGATAATACAGTTAAAATTATGTAAAAATAAATAGAGATCGATTTAAATTTAACTTGTGAATGATTCATGAATAATTAAAGAAAATATATTACAATATACAAAAAAAAACTGAAATTTACTATGAATTTTAAATACAAATTCATTGTAAAAAATATTTGTCATGAAATTTACAATATAAACATTTTTGTTGCAAAAAAATTATCATAAAATTTTATAATGACAAATAAAGATTTGTTATAAATTTTACAACAAATAAAAATTTTATCACAAAAATCATTACAAAATTTGCAACTAATATTCCAACGAAAATAATTTCATCAAAATTTTACAATGAAAATTAATTTTATCATAAAAATTTATAATAAAAATTAATTTTCATCGTAAAAATCTATAATGAAAAATATTTTTCATCGCAAAATCTAAAAATTATGAGCACAATTATAGGATCAACTCAATTACTTTAACATATATATTACTTATTTAAAACCTTCAGCTTTTACTTTGATCATAATTATGCAAATTATATTAAAGAAGATTTGCAATTATTGTTGTTAAGGAAGCGTATTTTCTAATAATAAATTTTACGAGTGCAATTATATATGCACACATTTATAACCTCATTATAGACCAACAGAACAAGTACAATTATAACATCACCCCTATTTGAAAAGTCTAAATCACCGCGGGTTTCTTGATGATAATATTTAGGGTTTAGGTGTACATATAATGTTCAGCCAATGAATGCTAAGCAAAAACAATGAAGCTCCCGAATATGCAATTGTTTTCCATGAGTCATACGTTATAGAAAGAAATAAATTTTACAATTGATACCACAAGAATTATCAAATGCAAATGTATTTAATTTGATGATGAGGAATGTGAATCACGATACCCTCCACTGCAATCTGCCGAGGGCATCAACTATTGCCTTGCGGAAAGCATCATTGTGAAGAATAAACGATGAAATATGACCACCTCTCACCCACCTCACTTCTGATCCAGGCCATGCTTTTTGAAGCTCCAAAACTGAATGTTTAGGAATATACCCATCGTCCTATTTTTATTATCCATGAAGATAAAATCATTAAGGAATCAATAAAGATTAATATATTACATGAATTATATCAAGTGACAAAAAGAACAAGCACGATAAAAGACAATGGTGCAAAGAGTAACAAACAATTTAACTTCACAAACATATTGGAAAAACAAGAAGCCCGTTGGATTTCTGAGAAACATCAGCTAAGGAAACAAAAAACGAAGGAACTCTTTATAATGAAATAGAGCTTACTGTAGCAGCTACAAAAATGACAGCCTTGGGATTGTTGGGAACTGGAAACCTTGTAACGTCAGTGAGCGATAACACAGACCGTAACCGCTGTTTGGCTTGTTCTAGAGTCATTCTAGTCTCCTCTTCAGCATCTTCTCTAAGTGCCTCCCATGCTGTGGCGTATTTCAAGACCCCTTCACAGAAAGCTACAACAGCAGAATGGGGAGCAAGAAATGGCAATGTGGCAACTGGTCTAGGATGAAGAGATCCTACCATCGCAGCATGAACACCACCTACACTCACAGAAAACCTTAAATAAGAAATCTATTTCATATTTCAATGCAAGGGTAAAGGGCAATCCGGTGCATGATGCTCTTGTCAATGCACAATTTCAAAAAAGAAGATCTCCAAATCAGACGGCAGCAATTTTATTGTTGCGCCAAGGTTCCCTTTCATTTCAATGCATGTAAGAGTTTTTGTTGATAATGCGAGGCATATGTACAAGGTAATATTCATCCATTACAAGACAAAGCACAACCCTTAATTTGCTTCTTTTACCCATGCTAAGCCCACATATGCCTGTCTTGCCAAATCCAGCTTCTTCCTCTAGCCAGTGCAAGAGACCACGGGATTCCTCGATAGTCACTCTTCCTAGAAGTAGCAAGTCACTCACACAAAGAAGCTTTGCACCATGCTGCAATCTAGGACGTCGGAGACCATAAAATGGACTGCAGCACATTTCACTCGGTTTAACCCAAAATATAACACAAATGTGTTTTGCATTTTGTAACTTTGGAAGTCATTTACATCTAGGAATCAAAGAATATTTCTACTAGTTTAAATGTGGAAATTTAAATATGTTTTACCTCTCAAGCACCATAGTTGCGATATTCTGCTTCAACAGTGGTCCACCGAGGCGCAGCCTCCTCTCAAATGTATGGTCTCCAGTGCCTTTGAGCCACAATCAAGTTAAATTATAAAAAAGAACATATAAGGATCTTCAAAAACTTGACTAACTGAAGTTATGTTGATCAAACACCAAATGAAGCTATATTGATCAAAAGAGATGCTAATGAAGGTTGACTTTCGTGGCTTCTGATTTGCTAAACATAAAGGTGGCCTTCAATTTGTTGTGATACTACAAATGAATTTGTTGTACCATCCTCTTAAGTAAGAAATTACACATAGACTCATTTATATTTTCTCCATTATTACCTAAATACTCCATTTTGTAACAAGATATCTTGCTATATTCAAAAGAAAAGGACAAACCAATTACATGTGAAACGAGAATATGTGAAGAAAATTGTTTTGTGTCACCTTTGCACATATTGAACAATTTTTTTAATTTGATGCTAGTGACTAACATTCCTAAAAACAGTATAAATAAATAAATAAAACTTCATACCTGCTAAATGAACTACACAAGCCATTTTATGTGGTGGGACTAATTTTGGTGCTAGGAAGGCAACCCTTGCATTATAGCTCTCAGGAGGTAATGCACTGATTAATCTCTCTTCACAAGGTGTCCTAAAAGTACCTTCTCTCAAGCATGCACTTTTTGTCTCCCACACCATCTTCCAAATGGGTTGCACCATAATTGGAGGCAAATGCTGAACTTCAGATACTGGGAAAAGCTGCTTGACCAAGCTCTCTAATAAATCAAGCTTGCTTCCTCCCCATCCCTTTGAAAAAAAGGGTGTGCTTAACTTGGTTCGATGAACAAATGTCCCATATATATGATCCAGGAAATAATGGAGGACACCTAGGTTTATCGATACCATCTAACTAGAATAAAAGGTGGTACTACACAAACTCTTATAGCACAAGCCAAACTCAATCATACAGCTGGATAAGACTTAGTTTGGCCACCATGTGAAATGAAAGGGTAACCTGCAGAAATCACAATTACATGTCACTGAAAATAATAGAAGATTTGCAATTTTCTATAATCTAAAAAACAAATAAACAGAGAAATCAGTTGACTAGAATAACAGATAGACTGGGTGAATATTGGATTGCACCTTTAACTGATATCCATTAGAGTGCCCATGCTAGTAAAAGTATGCAGAATTCTCACACAGAGGAAATCTACACACATATAATTGAAAGAGGAAATTCTTAATCATTTCATGAGACGCTGCTACTCTTCTATAAACTGGATCCTACAGAAACTATGAACCAAGCAAATTTCCATTAATTGAAATTAAAAGACAAAAAACCAAACAAGATAATTACCAAACAACTCAAAACCAAAATTTAGAATTTAAATTTTGAATCTTATTCCTATTGCATCATATTTTGAAATTCAAAATTTGTCCTGATTCCTTGTTTGGATCAATCCTACTCAGTAATTCTTTTAATTAGTTGGTACATTTTACATTTTGAAATAGGGAGTGTGTTAAAGGATTTATATAAAAAGGTATAAACTGCAAACCTACTTGAGTTTCAACTTATAGAGATTGTTTCCATTAGTATAAGTTATGTCACTATTTTTGACTTTTGAAGGTAAAGTAAGACTATAAGGTTGTTAGATATCTTCTGCAAGAAAATATTGTGCACAGTTTAATTTTCATAGTTAAGTTGTATCCAGGCATAATGAGGTCATAAATCTCTTTAATTATCTAAGATCTCATTTAATGACAACTACGTAAATGTTAAACAAGGTTCATATTCCATATAAATAAAATATGCTTCATCCGTTTCCAAACAAAACACAACTGAAATATAGTGATTGGACAAAGGAAGTATGTTTCAAATAAAAAACTAAACTAACTAACTAATGAAGTTTCGTAAGTACTTTCAACTTTGTCATCTGGACTGTCAGTGATTACTAATTATTGGAAGTGGAAACCGGAAATCCTGAACTCAAATCCATGAAATTGAATACAGCCTTTGATGTGGCAAATCAAGATTTTAATCAGAAAGAAAGACCATAGAAAAATACAATATCTTGTTTATCTAAACCATTTAAGGGAAGTGTGTAACAAACTTCTCTACCATTAAAGGACATGTCCTAACTTTCTACTAGGACTGACGTTTATATAAAATCATTTCAATTCTTCTCAAATTGAGAGTGCATTGCGATCTGGCGACTACAATACCATAATGTGGCATTCAATTTTTTTTCCCTTCTCTCCCTTTTCTCCCCCAAAAAAAAGACAAGAAACACATACAAGATGCTGGCAACCCTCAAATCAAATTTTAAAAAATAAATAAAAAATTTAATTACAAATTTAAACTCAAAATCCAGCGTCCATATCGCAAATTGCGAGTCCCAGATTAATCCTACAACTCAGATGCTCCATGCCATGGAGTTTATGGTTGGTCCAGAAAACTAAGCGAGCCAAGTAAAGACGACGAACAGAATTAGATTCAAGAGCGAGAAACAAACATTTTAAAGTAAAATAGCTAAAAATCTAACAGTGATAAGAGATATCGACCCTAAGATCTGCTGGAAACAAAGCTAATGAACAGGATACCTCCCTCCAAATAACAATAAAACGCAAATGTAGAGAAAGTTACCTGGTTCTCCATCATCATCCCATGGATAGCATCAGAAGCGAATACCTCACTTCAAAAGAGAAGTACAAAAAAACCGACTATCGAATTTGTGCCCTTCTCCGCAGAAACAAAGAATCATATTAAAACAGAAGCAATTGCGGAAAGCGAGATAGAATGGGTCGGAACTTGGAAAAGGGAAAGGAAGAGGAAAGGAAACGCGAAGTGAATCGAAGGATACAAAACAAAACGATTGGAGAGAGGAAGACCGGAAAGAAAAGGTACAGATAAAACTGGGGGCGGAATCAGTAGGGAGATATTGATAATAAATAATTCCTAAATTGTTCTAAGATGCTGATCCAATCCAAACCGCTCGGTCCAATCCAAACCGGAGGAGTGGCGTACCGGAGCAAAACAGACAACATTTTTTTTATATTCAAAAATAGATCATACAATCCAATAAAAACGTTAAAGATTTATTTTAATAATAACCATGGAAGATGGTTGTGATATAAGAAATATTTCTTCGCAGCAACGATCGATGAACAGAGGGGGGATAAAACAAAAATGGAAAGATAGGTACGAGAAGAAGAAGGTGAACGTGATAAGAAATGGCGCAAATCGCAGCTCTTAATTAAAATCTCATCTGAGGAAAAAGCACCTGCTTAAACTTCAAGAGTGACGTAGCCAAAATATATTTTGTCAAATGTTAAAGTTACATTAACATTCAAGATGAAATGATACTCAATTTTAAACTAAATCGGGCAAAATCTAAGTTAGCTCAAGTCTAAGTTCGATTTAACTTTATAAATTTAATATTTCTGAGCTCAACTTGGCTGGTCGATCTTCTAAACTTGAATACAATCGAGCTCAGTTTGACAGCTCAATCTCTCAAGTTTGAATATGCAATTGAGCTCAGTTCGATAGCTGTTTTCAAAGTTCGAATAAACACTCGAATTCAATTCAACAATTTGACCTGAAACACTTAAATTTAGCTCAGCAAATTATTGATCATAAACCATGAAAATCATGCTTCCAGGAGCCATGTCTTCATGAAGTCATGAAAACTACGCCTCTAAAAGACCACGTCTCTTTGGAGTTATGAAAACATAATTCTTGCGCTATGAATCTATGATTCCATGAGCTTTTCCATAAAGTCATCTCCACATCGTACATTCGTGTTTCTTGAAAATACATCTTTCCTTGTTTATAAAGGCAAATAGTAAGATAACATGGGGATCAAATAATCTCTAAATTTTTCTTTGTAATTTTCTTTTACTTTTCTTCTCTAGTTTTTAATTTGAATGTTAGAGGACTTCATTGAGGTACCCCTTGGCCTCTTGCTCATCCTTTTTATTTTCTCAGATTCAAAATTATTCCTTGATTCAACTATAAAAATCAATTTGAGATAGTTCAACCAACTTTCAAAATAATTAATTAAATATGTTATGAACAAAATAGTACTCTTTACTTGCATATATTCATTAGTTTAAAATTAAAATTAAAAGTTTATCTATGTAAAGAATTATGATGTCGGGATGAGAGTATGCATAGACTTAGATGTTATGAGGATCAGAAAGTGAATTTTCTAAAATAATTAATATATATGTACAAATAGTCATAATAAAAGAATACTCTTTAATTATTTAAATACATTATTTTAAAATTAAAATAATATCTTAATAATAAAAGAAAACAGACTTAGCAATATTAAAATAATCAGATTGACAGTAGAAATGAGTTGAGAGAATAAAAAAATTAAAAAAAAATGATTTGCTTGGATAAGGGATGAAAGGTAAGATTGAAAAGGCAATTATAGGGACTAGGATTTTTTAGAAACCTTTTTATGTTAATTACATTTAAGTTTAGTCCAATTAAAATATATTTTGTAAAGCAGTCCCTAAAAACCTGTTCTTGGCGTCAGCAGTCTGCTCCGTCCAACTCTAGTCACGGTCCTTGATATGAGATGAGATCCCGTCCATAAGATTTTAGGGACAAAGTTGACTAATGCCCAATTTCCTATTTGATACAGGCGGTTGGAAATTTAAAAACAGCATGTACTGATGAAAGAGAAGTGAGCAGTAAAACCAGATGCTGCATCGGCAATTCTAAAACCGACAAGAGTGCACTTAAAACAGTCCTCTTTGCAGGCTGTTCCTCGTGATTTCATGAAGCATCTCGACAAAAGTGCACTTAAAACAGCCATTTTTGTTTCATCCAGTGGCAAATTTTAGCACATCCATGTTCTGCTCAATCAGATCGATGAACTCGACATGCATGCAATTTAGTAGAGCCTGGGGCTTGTCTGTGAGAGCTCACCATCTCAAAGGTGTCTTGTGCAGGACCTGAAAGTTCAGTGTGATAGTAAACTAAATCTACACACTTTGTCAGCAGTTAATTAGATTTTGTGTGTGAATGATTTTGATTCCTAAGATTTTAAGGAACTAACTGAAACTGAAAGTTCATTGTGATAGTAAACCAAATCTACACACTTTGTCAGCAGTTAATTATATTTTGTGTGTGATTGATTTTGATTCCTATGATTTTAAGGAACTAAGTGAAACTGAAAGTTCATTGTGATAGTAAACCAAATCTAAATTGTGAATAATTATCAATGTTAATTCTTTGGACAGCATTGAACTCATATGTAAAGTCGTTGCATTGCAGTATCTGCTCCGAGGAATAGTATGTGCAGAGCAGTCTGAGGTGATCTCCATAGATTTAATGGAAGGCTGAGGGCGGTTCGGCTCTGGGTTGGTCTTACGAAAAAAAAAACGGTATTAACTGCCGGATGGAAGCGGCTGGTGACAGATAACAAGATTGCAGAAGGTGATAAATGTTTTTTATATATATATAGAATTTAAGTGTCGGAGCTCAACTGATTAATTTTAAAAATATAAATCTTTTTTTTTTATTTTATCTATACGATAATTTGAAGCACAATTGATATATAAAGAATTGAACTTCAAAATATTTATTTTAGTGAGATTCTAATTTTTATTTTTTTTATGTGTTCCTTTGAATATTTTATTATGGTAAATATATTTTTATAGTATAAAAGTGAAATCGGAGATTTTCACCAAGCAGGCCATCAATGAAATATTTTAGCATCCATTGAAAATTAATTCAAGAAATACCTTATTTTATTTTTTGTTATTCGTTGTGGTAAAAGACAATTATGTTCGCCTCTAATATCCTTCACCATTGGTCATCCCACAGTGATGATAAAGGAAGATAAATTCATGGAAAAGCTATGCCCCTTAATTGGTTGACCAGCATAGTAAAGGATTTCTGAGCGCGGATAAAGAATTTAGACTATCGTTGAAAATTGACCCTTGCACGTTTTATGATAAATCTATGTTGCGCTAGCCAACAGACCATTCCGTTGGCACTATTTTTTGTTATTTGTGAACCTTTTTTATGTCATTGGCGTGTTAATCTAATTAAGAAATCGTATTAAAGTCTAATTTTCACCACATTTGGGCTACAACTTAGAAAGATGCTAAGCTTCGGATGCCACGCTTCAGTTGCTAACTCGAAGCAATTAATTAATTTTCAAAGTGCAAGGACAAAACGAATGCATCCGATGTGGATTACATTTGAGATTCATGCATCCAATTATTTTACTAGACGGACTCCTGCCAGCTAATTAATTTGTTTTTTCTAAATTTTAATTATATCATGCAGGAAATCAGGTACTGAATTCCAGATTCATCTTTTAAATAACAGTTAGAAAAGTAATATATTTTAAAAATATTTAATAATTCTTGATCACATGTTATTGATTTTTTTATTATTATTATATCCTGTGTCATTGTTCTTTAGGTTTTATAAATATTTATTATAATTTTTATCAAATCATGTTTTTACGAAAAATGGGAGTGAATATGATCTCAACAGCAAAATAATTCTATGTGAATGGTCTGCGCGCTTATTTTTTTTAGGAAAGAAGAGACATTTAAATTCAAATAGAAATTTAATCATGTCATTCTCAAACATTTAATTATCCACTTTTCTTTCACTAAGAAATCAAAAAATAAAGAAATTTTTTAGATAAATAAACTCGCTATTTTTTTTATTTTTTAATCTTCCCTCTACCAAGCGGGGTTCCTTTTATCTGTATCGTGTTGGCGCGATACTATAGGAGGATAAATAGCACATTAATAAATAAAAAGAAAAAAGGAAAGAAATCCTTATTTTGAGTTACCGTGCCGTCGTCCGCTCGACCTGTGGCAGAAAGAAGGGAGATAAGCAGAAGAAACCTCCTTCCTCCTTCTTCAGCAGCAACACGATCGATCCTTTTTCCTTCTCGATTCAACACCATCGTGATTTTCTTCCTTATCTTTTGAGATATCGTCGATACAGTCTTCTTGTTCTTGATCCCCGTCTGATGAGGAAGAGGGAGAGGGAGAATCCCTGCGAAGTCTGTGGGCATTACCACAAATACGAGGAGGGAGAGGTATGCAATATCTGTGGCCACCGGGTCCCAGCAGCCTACGAGCGCACCGTCCAGCATGGCAGCGCCTTCCCATCCGAGATCCTTAAAGATTTCCTCTACCTCGGTAGCTACGACAACGCCTCCCGTGGGGAGATCCTCAAAGCCTTAGGCATCACCCACATCCTCAACGTGAGTTTCTTTTCCTCGCGATTTATTTGTTTGTTAACTTTCTTATGACTATCTGGAGTTGCCTTTGATGTTAGTTGGATGTAAATCCTGTGCTCTCGTTTATGTTTTGACCACAACCAGGTAAAATTGAGAGAAGAGATGCAACAAGAAAGGAAACTAATTCGCCAGAAGTTCAAATCTTACCTTTACCGTTAACTTCTATCGTCTAATAATGTTAGTTGCAGAAATTGATCTAAGAATGACGAACTGTGCATTAAGTACAAAATATCGTCCAGTTTATGGAGAAAAAAAAAGAAAATAGGGTTACTACTCGTCCCTTATATATATTTAATGTTATAGTGAAATGGGTCTTTTACATTATAATGACATTAACCCTAAAAATAGTTCAAAAGTATATTCTAATCTCTTGGATAAGATAGAAGGAGAACCTATTGCTTTGTCTTTTTTTGAACATTAACTATGAACTTTATAGTTTCCCTTTGTTAAAGTGGTAATCAAGCTCAATACGCTCAGTTATGGCATGGAAAATTAGATTTTAACAATCTCTATAGAAACCTTATTATCACAATAAAATAGCAAGTGTGTTTATGAAAACAATTGCATCTCAGCAACAAATCATTTTAATCACAGTAAATCACAAACATCTTGGGTCATAATTATGTATTTTGCTTCATCAATGGCATACACATTCACTGCTTGCGTCTGTGTTGACAAGTAACAAACTACTATATGACAAAGGTGCACTACCATACTCTAGCCATTGATAGAATGATGGTCATCTAAAGACCATATCCAATCATCATCCAAATAATATCCCACCTTTAAACTATTTTGTCAAATGAAAAAATAATTTGTCCATGAAAATCTTAAGATCTTGGAAAATACTGTAGGCATTATTGTATTATCCACACTAGGAACATGCATATACCTACTTACCATATTCACATTAAACATAATAACACGTCAACTATGGAAAAAAAAAGGAACTTTTCTGCAACTAGCTGGCAGTTTCAATCAGCAGGAGTTTTCAGTAAATTTTCATCTTAACTTTTTTGACTAGATCAACAGATTTTCTAGGATAGCAACATAATGTGATGATCAAGCCATCTCAGTGCCAAGTACATTTACTTGCCCTGATATTTCACCTGAAATATATGTGTGAGTTGAGACTCCAATCAATTGATATACTCCTATTGTCATTTCCAATGATGATACCATCCATGTTATCTCACTTTGATTATGCTGGAAATATTGAGTATGTTTGGAATACTTCTCTTGTTCCCATAGTAACAAAAATTATGCGAAATTCATCAAATCATGCTTGTTGTTACCTTTTTCACTTGTATTTATGCTAATACACTATGAAGTATTTAGATGTAAGATTTCTCTGTACATCATGATGCAAGAGTGTTTTTTTTATGAGTATATGATACAATCTTGAATCGATATGGCCCTCACAAAAATTAAGAGTTCTAATAGAAATTACTTTTACACATGGAGTAAATGCTGCATTATAAGTTTCTATCCTCTTACGAACATTTATCCGTGTTGTGTTTTCCTCGCTGTCCTTGTAGTCATAAACCTTTAGATGAGTATTTAATTTAAGAAATTATTGGCTTCTAGCAAGCATATAGATACCAAAATATAACTGTGGTGAAGGTATGTTATGGTGCCAGTATGATATTAAGGATTTGTATCTGCAACAAACTATGTTAGTGTGGCACAGATTCCATTTGATAGGCATATAACTGGAGGAAATCCATTGCAAGTATAAATTGAATCAATTACTACTTGCTATTTTCTAGATATATGCTAGGTGCTTGTCTTTGGGAACTTGTTTATATGTGTCATGTTATAGGACAACTGAGTGAGTCTTATGACAATTGACAAGGTTGGTCTCCTGAATGTTGCTCTTAGGCTTCTCTATGTTGCAAATTTAAGAAGAGTTGAAAGACAATCAAATCGCATATTAGAGGTCAACATATTTTTTTGAAGTGAGCTATCTTTCTTTTGAATATGATCATTACTTCATATTAGAGGTCAACATATTTTTGTTAAGTTTCATGCCTTGTACTTCATATTAGAAGTCCATTTTACATCCATGAAAAAGTAAAGGAAAAATAATCAAATCGCAATATGTTGCCTAATTATTATATATTCTCTCTAATATATGGAGCTAACCATTTGATTTTCATTGTGTCTGATCTGTGCATTGTAGCACCTTCCCTTTCTGCTTTACAGAGCAGTGAATTCTTCATGACCATCTGCTTTTTGTATGAGGCCTCTTCATAATTCACGATGGAATCGCGTGCGTGTCAGCTTCTTTTTGATTTGTAAGGATTGCATCTTTTCTTCAGTCTCCATGTGGGAGCAACGTGGTGGCAGTTGTTTATTTGTTTCCCTTAGCCTTATCATATATCAACATGGACTGTAGTTGGATTAATATTCATTTTTTTGGGATCATTTTCTTTCTAGCTCAGTGCTATACTAATTTTATTATTATTTTTTTTTGCTTTATACGAAGTGAGCTATCTTTCTTTTGAATATGATCATTACCTGTTAATTTTTGGCATGACCTTACAGACTGTACCTGCCTGCCAGAATCTGTATAAGAATTCCTTTACTTATCACTGCCTCAAAGATGACAAAATCCTACAGTTCGATGAAGCAATTCAATTTTTAGGTATGATAACATAAACTTCTCTGTTTTTCTGGTGTGCGTGCATTAATAGGTTAGTATTTCTTGAGTAATACACACACACATATATATACATTAGGAATGATCTCCTACACAACTCTTATGTGAGCACCCATGAGCACCATCATCATCCACCGTCCGATCAAGTGAACACTATAGCCCAATCCCTAAACCCTAAGTGATCGGATGGGGGATGATGGTGGTGCTCATGGGTGTTCACATAAGAGTCGTGTAGGAGATCATTCATAATATATACACACACACATATATATATAAAGTCATTAATGTGCTATTTAATCTTTTTATTCTATTCATCCCTTTAAAACTATTAAAGAATATTTATTATTGAGGTTGTGTTTTTTTTAGAATATAGTTCTCTCTTTTACTGAAAAAGGTGCTGATGCTGAAAGTGAAGTGATTGTCATTCCAGCTTAAATTCCTTCTTGTATTGGAATTTCTTGCTTATTCAAATACAAGAAGTTCAAAGATTTGTCGTGCTAGATTTGAATATGTTGAGTTCTCATCCTCTGAAAGAACTTTGCTAGCAAGTCTTATTGTTCACTTGCTAAATCAAGCATAGTTCTTTCTTCCCTCCAGGATACTCCAAGATTGATTAAACTTGATGCATTTTGATGTCTGTATCTAAAGGAAATAGGAGGCAGAGCTATGTATCTAGGATACTGTTACGTTTTGTTAGCAACCCAGGCCCCAGGATATTTTCATAGAAAAATTATTCAAATTAGTCTCAGAAATTTTCCTCTCAGATACATCTTGCTGTATTTCTGTTTGCAACTTTGTTTTGAAGCACAGAATCGTTAATGGAGAAAAATATGTAAATATGTTTTTGTAGGTACTTTTAACTTGACCATAACCTTTGTAGCTGAGCGGTTTACATGAGCAAATTATCTTTCATCTCCATCTAGCTGTTTAAAGTACTTTTTCATCCGTTGCATAGATCATGATGGACCCTCATTTCATAACTTGATTTTTTTTTTAATTTCAGATTTAATTTTGACCTTTGTTGTTTTCTCCTTCGATCATTTATTTGGTTAATACATTCACGTTTTTTAGAGCAATGCGAGAAGGAGAAAGCTCGTGTGCTTGTCCACTGTATGTTGGGAAAGAATAGGTAGATCACTTTCAATTTCATATTGACCTCACAACATACACGCACTAACTGGATGGTTGAATTGTTTTGGTAGGTCTCCGGCAATCGTGATAGCCTATTTGATGAAATCCAATGGATGGAGACTGGTGCAAAGTTCTCAGTGGGTTAAAGAACGCCGGCCAATAGTGGAATTGTCCCCAGGTTTTCTTATTCTCTTTGTTCATCATAGATACTAAGGATGTAACTTTTAGAAGCTTGAAATTGATTTGAACTCATTTTCCTTCTGTTACTCTTGAGGAAGTGCTTTTCTTGTGGAATACATTACTTCCACTGGATTTTGATCAGGATGTTTTCATGTTTCACTTCGATGGTTTCTTTCAGCTGTCTATCAGCAGTTGATGGAGTATGAGCTTACAATCTTTGGATCCAGTGAAGCTGTAACCGTGCAACCGGTACTTGCATCCGAACCAATTCCACCCTTTGGGTTTGGATTCCCCCCATCAACCAATGCACCCCTAGCTCCAACATTCGACCAGCCGATTGCATCAATCTTCCAGCGAGCCAGCCCGAACACCACAGGTAGCAATTTCATTTTTGGGGCGGAAGCGAAAGTGGAACTAAGAATGATGGAAACGAGTGCCTTTGGTGTGTCACCGCCAACTGGGAGTGAAGCACCCATGGACAGCACTTGAAGAACGACCGGGTTGTCTGAGGTCCATCTTGTGTGTTTAAGATGGTTGATGCCAATAGCTTAGCATATCTTTGATAATACAAAATGGAAACGCCTTTTTTAAAAACAATTTTTTGTGTTAGCCAACTAAAAAAGGATAAAAATAAGCTGTTCATACCATGTGAGGAAAAATTATTTTATTTTCTGCATTGTTTGATCGTTTGGTTATCTCCCTTTGGGCTTTTGGCCTGATGCTCTACGTGCTGCCTCTCTTTTCCTGATGCGTTGAACGCGTCGATCATCATCTTTTCATTTGTTTTTGTAGGCACGGTTGATATGTTTAGTATTTGCACGGTAAGATGTTTGGGAGGAGGTGAGAAAAAGAGAAGGAAGGGGAAATAAAGGAAAGATAAATTTTAATTCTTATTTAAAAAGAAGTGAAGGAAGAAAGAGAAGAAGAGGTAGGGATAGTTTTTAATCCTTTCTTATTCATAGTTTTTTTTACACCTCAATTTGAAATGTAATTTTTTTCTCTTTCCCTTCCTTTCTCTTTCCCTTTGCTTAAAATAGTTGCAAGTCATTGGTGCACGGTAAAGATGTTCTAGTACTATTTCAGAGCTCCAGAACTAATTCAGATGGTTAGTATAGTTCTGTTAAAATTTACAAGGGCAAGAGATTGATTTTTGAAGTTGCTAAGCTATCGATGAGTCTGTATTTCTGTATAGACCATCTAACATCTTAATTTATCTCTTTCCATATGTAGGGATAACGATGGAAGGCCACTAATGTGATAATTTTATATTTTTTTAATATACTATTTCAGATATTAAATTACGGTGGATATTATTTGATAAATTTTTAAAGTGAGATATATTTCTGACAATATAAATAATTAAAGGTGGCCCTTCATTTGATATAAACTAAAGTTCAACCGAACTGTTTAGGTTTGATTTGATAGTGAATTAGAAAGTTTAATTTCATTTCATTTGTAATTTGAAAAAAGTAAACTGAGAAATAAATATATATTAATTAAAAACAATAAAAAATAGTTTTATAACAAGATTTATATTGAAAAATATTAATTTTATATTTGAGGTAAACTAATTAAATGTGGGCAGTTTTTGATTTAGGATTGGTGATTTATTAAGATTTAACTTTATAGCTTTTTATCTCAAAAGAGATGTAAAAGATACAAAATTATAATAGTTTATATATACATAAAATAAAAATAATAATGGTTAATTTCAGATTGAATTCAACACCTAGTCTACAACTCAAAACAAAATTAATAATCATTAAGTTGGTTTTACTTTTAATTTATCAATGGGTTATTTGGATCATATTAATTTACCATGTTTTTTAGTTGCTCTTATTTAAACTCCTTATCTAAGGACACCCATTTCCATATACCATATTAATAAAATGTCCATACCATTAAGCTACTTTGTGCCGATAAAAATTTATTTAAAAAATATTTGCATCATAATTATACTGAAAATTGATCATAGATAGAAGTCATTATAAAATTTTCAGTACCTCGAATTATTTTCCCAAACAAAAAATATCGATTTCTTTCACCAAACGTTCAATCCATTTGCTTCGTTTTCCGGACATTTATTTTTTTATTTAGTTTATAAAAATTGTTTTTTTTTATACTTTCTATCGCTCGTTGGAAATGCACAACTTATAAATACGGAAAACCCACAGTTGCATCCAAAAGGAAATGAGTTCGACCCGCTAATAGTTGGACATCCAAATACTGAACTTACAATCCGATAAAGGTGCTGCCTTATCCTGCTCCGATCGCCACTGCCGAATCCCTATCCGCGGAGGCCAGTATGCCGCTGCTTTTCCACTGCCTCTCCTCGCCGCCGACGGCGAAGAAGTCCGGAGAATGTTTCCAGTCCGTTACTGGAACGACCCATACCGGTATGCCGCTCTTCCAATATCGTTGTCTTTTCTTGAACAATCCTCGTCTCTATTTGAAGTAGTTGAATTGGGTCAAACTGCGCAGTTGCTGCTCCCATACGGTAGAGGTTCCTCGAGAATCTATTTTAGGGGATTTGGTGCCTATAGTGAAAGCGATAAAGGGATGAAATTAGATATTTTTTTCGCCGTGCTTCGGTCATAAAACTATCAATTTTGCTTGTGACGGTTAACTTCTTAGTATGGCTTACACGACCTCCCGCAAAAAAAAAAAAAAAAAAAAAATTCAATTTTTGACAAGGAAGTCATTTTTACGAAAACTTTTAGTGTATACGGGTTTCGTCCATGTTTGGTTCTAGAGTTTACATATTGAAGTTGCTTGCTGCCAAGTTCGTAAAAACACTGGAAATTGTTGCGAGGGACCACCGTAATGGGGGCGTGCTTTTGTATACACATATTGTCAAAAAAGTTAAAAGACAAGGATTATGATTGTTCCTCGTTGGAAAAGAGGTAATTTGAAGAGTCCCAAACGGTTCATTGATAAGACTGGAATATAGTTATAATTTGTGCACACAAAGAAGGGTAGGCAAGACACGACAATGTGAGAAAAATAGGGAATTTTCTTTTAGATTTATTGTTTACTCCATTTACTTCACAGGTTATATTAGTGTCAAATTCTGTAACTATTTTGCAGAAAGGATGGTGTTGAGGTTGCAAGTTCTTCCTACCAGCTTTCATATTTTTTATGGAAAATATAGAATACCACCAAGCAGTGGTTCAATAAATCTGAAAAAATATGTTCCAAGGCCCATCTCAGAAGAAATTTGCAATTCGGAGGGAAAATTGTCAGGGTTGCAGAATCTTATCAGTGCTTGCTTGTCTGATCATCAGGTATGCTGGTGAGTCCCTAATTATATTATTACTATCAGATCTTAGGATTTAATCTGTTTCTTACATACTGAATGACCTCTATAGTTAGTGTTCTAGAACTGAGCTTGAATTAATAGAATAACTATAGTGAACAAAAAAGTGACTCATAAGAGATATGTCTATGTATTGTACTTAAGCAATCAAGCACCCATACGTTGAGTGTGTTTCAATGCCAGAGAATAAATATTCTTATACAAATGCCACAAGTGATACATTGCTATATTTTCATTGAGGTAGTGATTATAACAACTACCTATTTAAGAGAATGACTTTACATGTATCTTCTGCATGTTTTGTTCACAGGAATTGCTATTCGTTTACTATAAATTCTGATGGAATTGCTATTCTTTTATCTGGTTACAAAATGAACCTAGAGTAAGTATTCCGCTATAATTGCCATTCCTTCCTAATCCCTCTTAGCTATTCCTTGTATTAAAGCCAGAGGAGTATGAACTGTGATTTCAAGAAGCAAACTAAGGAATACATATTTCTTTTATACTCTTACTCTATTTTAATACTTATTCTATTCCTTTATTAATTCCATTAAGTGGATAAATTTACTCTTATGCCTATATACGATTCTTAAACTATCTGCATTTACACTGTTCTAGTAATGCTCTATAGATGACAAACACTTTGAGAAACAGATAATGTTGCATGATCCTGCGATTAAAAATGCATATATTTCTGATAGGTTGGCTAAAAACTAATATGCCCTGCGTTTGCCTCACTCTAGTAATTCACATGTTACAGAGAATTAAGTCTTTTTTTCACTAGCCCTATTTCTGCATTCTGAAACTTTGAATTAATTCAATACTTTTTGACCATGAATTCATGCCACCAATCATGTTTATTTGCTTTTAGATACCCATAGAGAAGGAAGAAACAATTTTGGGGCTGTGAAATCAACAGTTTAGGTATTCAACTTCAGAAAACAAATCAAGTTGATCTAGCTTTGCCCCTGATCACATCAAGAACTTGTGGCAATCTTCAACAATAGTGATGAAATGTGTTGCAGAGCAATAATGTTTCAATTATATTTCTCTTGTCTTTGGGGAATGTTTACTATTTTGCTTCACATTTTGGAAATTTTGTTTGAGAAATACCTTGAGAAAGCATACTGATGTTGCATGTGGAATATATAATCTGTGCAGAAAGTCCTAATTTTGGGGTGCATATCTTTTTGGCTGCCATGTATATTTGCATCCTATAGTTTTTTGTTTCAGAAACATCTTCACACAGCATACTGATGTTGCATATCATTAAATCTGAAGCAGAAAACAACACCATTCAGCTTTGGAAAATCACTTCCTTCAAAAAAAAGCTTAGCAAAAGTATTAGCAATTCTGCATACCTGGTTGCTCATTTTACCCTCTAAAGTTCTGGCAGAAACATGTGAAGCTGATAACTCGATTTTCAATATGCCTCTACTGTTTGCAATAGCCATGATCGGAGCAACTGTTGGGGGTGAGTTTTCTGCATTTATTGTAGTTTTAAGGTTTCTTGTTAGTCTGGTAAAATTTTCTCTTTGTTATTCTATCAGAAACATAATGAAATGGTAAACTAAATTAAATCTTAGTGCACGATCTATCCTGAAGACTAGTGTATTTCTATAGAACATGTGTGCTTGATGACATAACAGGTAATGCATTACTGTTATACCTTGACAGATGCTACTATATATTCATTTGCAATTTCAAACATGTGGTACACCGTCTTATCTAAAAACATACAAAAAGGCTAATGCATTATTGTTATACCTCGACAGATGCTACTATATATTCATTAGTAATTGTAAACATGTGGTACAACATATTATCTAAAAACATATAATTATGTTGTCCTCATGTCTGATGGATGTCGGTCTTTCCTTTGTCATTTTACTTGAATTTCTTGTTACACATGGATACCAGTTTTTTCCTTTGTCGCTTCACATGGATGCTGGTCTTTTCTTTATGACTTCACATGGATCTTGTAAATCGATTTGTAAGCTGATGAGACATAATTTCAGTCGCTCTTTTTATGTAATTTTGGAGCACCCTAGAATTACCAAATTTGTCATTCTTCTTGCTAGTTCTCTTGTTGAATAGACTAACCAAGTTTATTTCGTAGGATTGCTTGCACGTCAAAGAAGAGGGGAGCTGAAGAGGTTGAATGATCAGCTTCGCCAGATCAATGCTGCACTAAGAAGACAAGCAAAGATTGAGTCTTATGCTCCAAACTTGAGCTATGCACCAGTTGGTAGTAGGGTGGCAGAATCAGAAGTGATTATTGATCCAAGAAAGGAACAGCTTCTTACAAGCTTGAGAACTGGGAAAAACTATCTGCGGAATCAAAATCTAGAAAAAGCATTTTCAGAGTTTAAGTCTGCTCTGGAGCTTGCAGAGATATTGGGTGATCATGTTGAGGCAAAAAAGGCAGCACGAGGATTAGGTAGGTTTCTTTTCTTTGAATCACTCAGAATTTGGAAGTAGAATAGGATCAATATGAAGATTATGATGGTGGAAAATGGAAGTTGTATAGTTTTTGAATACTTGGGAGTTGGCAAGACTTTAGATCATCAATTTCACTTTGGTTTTCTAATTCTAGGCATTGGAAATGGAGGGTTACTGAATATTTATACCGTAACCAAAGACTAAAGTGAAGAAAATCAGACACCCAAGAATAACAGCAAAATCATTTTGCTGTAGCACTTGTACTGTTTTACTTGTCATTTGAGTCTAGCCCTTTATTACCCAATATTTATCATATAAGTTTCATCCTTATTTCAAAAAGAAAAAGCAGGGAAAAAATACATCTTTTGTTATGAATTCTTCTCTAACATAGTTTCACCATTTTATATTATGTTAGCGCATTGCTCAGCTTCACTGCTGTCATGTTATGATTTTATCCACCATTAACATTGTTCCTTGAGGAGTTGACAATGGATTTTACAGATTTTATACTTACAAGTCTCTTTAATTAGGCAGTTAGATGAACCATATTGGCTTTTAGCTTGCTTACTGTTTCAGTTTTTATCCCCCTAGAATCACTTGTTTCTTTTTTACTTGGTGTTGAAGATAGCATAGGGATGGTTGCTCATTGGTAGGCTAGACTAATTGTGAAAGTGTAAGGGTATCAAATTAGCAAACTTGTAGGAACAAATAGCTGGAAATTGTGATGCAAATAGCAAGAAACGGAAGTTGAGATGGATCAGAATAGCAAAATGACATGATTCAGGATTCTAATTCAAAATTCTTGATGTGTAATGAGAAAAAAAGAATGATTCAAATCCATGGTCATCGGTTTTGTCAAGCGTAGAGCCCTAGTTGGTTTTATACGACCTCTACTTTTTTTTAGTAGAAAAATATATTTCTGTTGAAGCTGGCACTACCTCGATAGTATTCTGTATTCATGTGAATTGAAATAAAGGAGCACACATTAGTTTTTGTGGCACTGATAATGCCTTCTCTTGGCCAATTCGGTTCAGGTGCATCGCTCCAGCGGCAAGGGAAATACAGAGAAGCCATCAAATATCACAAGATGGTTTTGAATATTTCCGAAAAATCAGGAGAGAACTCCGGCGTCACTGAAGCTTATGGTGCCATAGCTGATTGTTTTACAGAATTGGGAGAATTGGAACAAGCAGGGAAGTTCTACGACAGGTACATTGCAAGATTGCAGAATGATTGAGAACCATCAATTATAATTTGCCGCCTCTTTCTTTTTCTGCTTCTTGTAGAGTTCTAGTTGGGAATTCAGATGATTGTTTTTGTTTTGGGGATTGTGAGAGCACTTTAGTTTTGATTACAGTGTGGCGGTATTATCTACTTAATGATATTTCGTTTGCAATATCATTTCACAAGTTTGCTGATCCAACACATTCGTGCCTTGAGCATTACCTTCCTCACATCATCCTTAGCTTTCGTGTAGACCCTGGTATCTCTTCTTCGTGTCATTGAACTTGTTCAATCCCTTTGGGGGCGACGACTAATAGCCCTGCTTCAGTAATAAATTTGGTCCATTAGATTTCATCGACTCAAATTTCAATTTTTTATTTAAGGATATCTTACATGGATTCAGTGTTCACAACCGGCGCATACGTGATGATAAATTTTAGGGTGTATTTTGAGTAAAGCCGTAAAACGAGTTGATCTATGGTGATTATAAATCTAATATTTAGTAGATAAAGATAAGTCGATTCATCATTTTAATGGGTTAAAAAATTTTCAATTCAACTCAATTCAAGATGGATTGCAGATTATACAGCAGCCTTCAAATCATATTTTTACTATATATTAATTTTTTTAATTTTTATTAAATTTGATTTATAATCCTTTAATATTTTATAGTGCGTAAAAATGTTATTTTAATATTCCGTTTGCTCTTCTCTTCCAGTAGTATTATATATTTAGTAATTTTTTTCAAATATCTAGTTAGTTACTTTTTAATATTAAAATATCTTTTAGTCTCTCTTCTCTATTAATATTATCTCACTCTCTGCAGTTGGATTCAAAGAGTATATAAAACATTTAGAGATTTTCATTTTCTCATATATCCATTTTTATTGATAATCACTGTATGTTATTTCTAAAGCACAGAATGATTTTGTTTTAGACTTGATGATATATTGCACCATTACATCTTATTTTAAAAATATGACTTTTAATTTTTTCAATTTGCAGGCTAATCTAAGTCTGTCATAAGTTGGTCCATCTTAATTCGTAATCTATATAATATAAGTTGATCTGTTTAAATTTAAGATAGACTTAGATTAATAAATTTTAATTTAATTCATTTAGCAGGGCAAACCGATAATCCTACCACAACTCTAATTTTGAGACATTCCCCTGATATAATCACGTGCCTAGCACCGTATTTCTGAGTTCGGTCTATTTGAACCGTACTGTTCATTTTAAGATCGTCCGTCAGCGGCGCAGGGCAAACACCGTGCGGGGGACAATGTCGAAGGCTAGGTTTTAGCTCCCTGTCTCGCCTATCTCGCCCCTCGCCCCTCGCCCCTCGCCCCCGCAATGGCGAGAAACGAAGGAGTTCGATTCGTCTCCTCTTCCATCAAGATCCCTCAGCCTCCCGTCCGTTCTGCTCCTTTGCCTTTCTTTCTCCTCTCTTCCTTCCCCTTCGCTTGCCAGTCGCTCTCTTTCCACCTCGAAGGGGCCAAAGAGGCGATGCACAACTTTCTCACCTCGCTTTCACGAGGATGGCGGCGTCCTCCGATCGCCATGGCGCGGACCGAGGGGGAGCCAAATCCCCGGCGCCATGGGAGGGAGGACGAGGAGCGGGTGCTCATCAGCGAGGTTCTGATACGGAACAAAGATGGGGAGACGCTGGAACGGGCTGATCTGGAGGCCTTCGCTGCTGGAGCACTCAAGTCTTGCAGACCCAACTCGGCGCTCACAGTGCGGGAGGTTCAGGAAGACGTCCACAGAATCATCCAAACAGGGTTTTTCTCATTGTGCACACCCGTTGCTTTTGACACTCGGGATGGAATTCGGCTGGAATTTCAGGTAGATGCAAATTTGACGGTTTTGCTTGGTTACTGGTGAACTGACAACGCTCCACTTATGGACTGCGTATGAATGTGCCTATGTATATATTGTGGGTTGTTCGAAATTTCACAGCTGCCTAAAAAATTAGTCATCATATTTCATTATTGAGACTTGCACAGCGCACTGCTAATATTCCTTTGCTTCAAACTGATCTATGTTTTCTAATTCTTTACTGCAATAAAAATTGAGTATCATTATTTCTTTTTCGGTTCTTCAAAAGTTAACTTATTCACAGTAGTACGCCATGCTATTAACTTGACCGCTATTTGAAATTGAGTTTTGTCTGAGATTAATCTTTGTCCATTGTTATACTCAATGGCTAATAAGTCTAAGAAACAATTTTTAACAGGTAGAGCCTAATCAGGAATTTCGAGGTTTACTTTGTGAGGGTGCAAGTGTTCTTCCTTCAAAGTTTATGGAAGATTCTTTTCGTGATGGATATGGTAATTTCTTCATGCTGTTTAATTCTTCTTCAAGGAGATCAATGTTCCATTATTTAAAGATATTACTCTGCTTTGACACGATGCAGAGAAAGATTAATCTAAACAGCCTGCTTATTTTCGTTTAAAGATGATTATTAACTGACTTAGCTACTTTCATTGCTAGGTAGTTATTCACATGTGGCTTTGATGGTGATTAATATGTAGGTTAGCTACTAACTAGTTATATAAGATTGATCTTTTTTTGTTTCCATCTAAATTTGTTGCAAAAGGCAAATAGTGAGATATTCGGTACTCTCTCTAGCTAGTTTTGAACTTCCACCTCTCTTGAGAAGTACAACAACAATTTGTGTTGGTTCCAACTATTTAGTTACGGCCAAACCTATGGAAAACTATATCACTGGTTCAAATCTCTTCAATCACTTTTAGTTAGGTTAATGAAGGTTTTCTTTATCTACACTACCCTTACACTCTCAACTCTAATTGATTTAATTTGTCTAGCAATCAAATATATTATTGTTTGTGAAATTCGTCATGTCATCTTAACTTCTTTTTCTATCATTTATTGTATCTTCTTTTGATTTCTTTCAGATGGTAATAATTTTGATTTCACCTTGGCAAGTAAACTCCCATTAGTGATAGGATTCTCATCTATGCTACATTCACTTTTTACATCTTGTTTCCTAATTGCCTGATACTCTAGATCATAAAGTATAGTGGATCATACCACATTCTTTTCTTGTCAGAAGTTTACCTACAAACTTTTGTTATACTGGTAAGTGGTGGTCTTCACTTTCTGTTCATTAAAGAAAACTTTCATTTGCTCATATTGCTACTTGTTTGTGAAATTTGTTATTATTTGCTTTAAACCATTTTAAAGTGAACTTCACGTGTATTTTTACCGTTACATGAGTTTGCTTTTAGTTGTGACCTTGTAATATATGATGTATTATGTGGGTAGTTCTTTTTTCTGTAGTATATGGTATTTGTTTGGTGTGACAATTTTTTGTGCTTCTAACGTGACATTGTCAGTGCTATTTGGTTCTAATAGCATTTTTGTTGTCAAGTTATGCAGGAAAAATAATCAACATAAGGCATTTAGATCAGGTGATAAAATCAATTAATGGGTGGTATCAAGATCGTGGGTTAACTGGCTTGGTTAGTGATGGAGCTGAATTGCTTGATAAATTATTATTATAAGATGTTTAATTTCATATACACAGCTTATGAACGTGCTTTGTTATAGATCAAGACAAATTCTTAACTTCCACACTGTGCCCTTAGGTATCATATGCTGAGATCCTTTCAGGAGGGATAATTAGGTTAGAAATTTCTGAAGCTGAGGTCAATAACATCATCATTAGATTTCTTGACAGG
Source organism: Alpinia galanga (assembly GCA_037177395.1). NCBI lineage: Eukaryota > Viridiplantae > Streptophyta > Magnoliopsida > Zingiberales > Zingiberaceae > Alpinia > Alpinia galanga. Next base: position 24,295 of record JBAMHZ010041717.1, read on the forward strand.
AAAACGTAAGAACTATATTTGAGTGCGTTTAGAACTGAAAATAATATGGATCACTTAACCTACTTGCTGTTAGCCCCTGACAATTGTTTATTTATTTTTATGATGATTAATCCAGAGGTGAACCAACTAATGGGAAGACGAAACAGGATACTATACTTCAACAATTAGCAACAAAGAAAGGACAGGTGAAGACATGAACCATGTTTTTTTTATAAAAAAATCATATAAGCTTAAAACATTATTTAGTGTTATATTGTTTTTGCTTATATTCTTCATAAATTGTATTGTTGATAGATTCAAGTCATGAAAGATATTGTAGTTTAATACTTGACAAGAGTATGATAGCATGAGGTAACTGCTGACATATTTTTCATATAACTTGCATAGACCTACAGTCTACATGAATTCCAATATTTTGAAAATGTTTTAAACATTGGTTTTTTAACTTTTTTACTCTTGAGCCATGTAAAAGTCATGTGTTTTTCATATCTCAGCATTTAAGAGGACTCTTAATTGCGAATAGGAGGAAATTAACAGTGATTGCTTCCATTTGCTCAAGTGTCACACCCATGCATAAAATTTCCTCTGCTCACATGGTGAAACTTAACAAGGTTCATATTTAATCTGATGTGACTAGGTTTCCTCCTTAGGATTTAAATGTACTGCAATTCTCACTCCCCAATGTTTCAGGAGATGCTTACTCAAGATCAATGCAACTTCAGGATACTGTTATATGTTTATAACAAAAAAAAATGAAGCATTCTATTTTCTGATAAAAGTAAATTTACTACTTCTAGGTTGTTGAAAGATCAACCATCTCGCAGAATTTCCTGATTGTTAACATGATAAGAACGTAGTTAATTTATTTTATAATGTCCGCTACCACATGAGTAGCCTTTGTAAAACTTTTTGTTTTATCTTCCTGCTATCTTCTTGAGTGTTTGATCTTTATTTCTGTTCGACATTCTTAAAACAGGTTTACAGTAGACTACAGGGAAAAAGAGATGTAGAGACAATATTGACAATGGGAATAATGGAAGATGTCACAATCATCCCGCAACCTGCTGCAGGTGCTTCACATATTTTTGTTTTTTTTATTCTTATGGTATCTATATGTACATTTTTCTTTGATTAATTTTGTGTTATTTTCTATACAATTCATACCTGGAGAAATGGGCTTTTAGGGAGTGAGTTACACCTAATTGTTCAAAGATAGTAGCAATCACCTACACAGATATCAATTTGCACAAGGATCTTGTTTCAGTTGATCCTTTGGTTGAACTCAATGATTTGAACTAAATGAATTGATTATACTATACATCAAAGGAATGACAAGTTATATTGCATAAAAATGCACCAAGGATTATGATGTCAGGCTTGTTTCAAATAGAAGAATCTACAGCCATTGCATTCTGGATACTCCATGCTAGTGAATGACACATCTCATCTTTATCTTGATGATAATCATAAGATTGGAAACAATTATAGGGAACATATGGTTCCCATAGTTTTTTATGCATCAAAATATTCTGGCTATAGCAATGTTTCAAGTCATGCCAGCTGATTCTTGTACAGTATATTGATACATAGAAGAATAAAGGTTCATTACCATTAGAAGATAGAAAGTTCCACTATTAATATGATAGACTCTGGAATAAGACACATTAACAGTAGCTTACCTATCAAGAGAAGAGAGGACAGGATTAAACAACACAATTAACATACTATCATAAAGTTATTCTGGGTAAATGTCTTTCATTGTGCTAGAGCTAATTTCATTGAATCTCTTACTTGATCCCCATCCATAATCAGATGGGAGGTACTCAATAGGTGTCAAATGGATATCCAACATTGGCTTCTGCTCCCCTCACTTGCAATTCAAGTGCTTCAACAATCTTTACACAATTCTCTTCAAGCATCAATTCGTGTTTCTTGAAGTGTCCCTCTACTCCCATGGTTATCTACTAATTACTGAATATAAAATTTGTAGTTCCTGTAGTTTTCACTCCAACTCTACAATTCAACCTTTAATGCTATCCTATATAATGTCTGTCTCATCAATAACACATTTTTCTCACCTATCAATAATATTATCAAAATATTTATCTTGTATATCACCAACAAAATTCATTTAGTTTTAATGCCAAAAAAGATTTTGAGGCTAATGTTTATGTAAATATTTACTTATGAAATAAACATTTGTTGATGCATTTATATTTTTACTGCAAAACAGTGTCAAATATAGAACAAAAGGTACTAGCTTTAGCTGTCTTTTTTCCTCCCTATAGTAATCAAACTTAACTTTGAAATTAGATCCACACAAGGTTGATTTGGTTATGAATCTCATAGAACGACCTAGTGGTGGCTTCTCTGCGGGTGGTGGAATTTCCAGTGGGTAAGTGATATGGAGGAGCATTGCTATTGTTTGCCATTTACTTATCATTCTATGGAGAAACCTCCCTTAGTGTATCATTATTTGGTTCTATATACAGGATAACAAGTGGACCACTTTCGGGTCTGATCGGAAGGTACTTTTGTTCTTTGTTTTTTTTTACCCCTCATTTTCCAGTATGTTAAAATAGTTCCGGAGAAAGTGGTAATCTTGAAATTGTAGCAAATTTATGTCAGCTTTATTGGTTCCTAAATCCGTGATGTCTTTTTTGGGCTATCAACATTCAGTTCATGTTTTTGCTGAATTAATCATTGGCTTGATCTACTTGTTTTTGCTTTTGTGTCTTCTTGCAGCTTTGCATATTCTCACAGGAATGTGTTTGGGAGGAATCAAAAACTCAATCTTTCATTGGAGAGGGGACAAATTGACTCAATATTTCGCATAAATTATACTGATCCATGGATTCAAGGAGATAATAAAAGAACATCTAGGATGATCATGATTCAGGTTTTTTATCTGTATGATATAAGTTTATTTGTAGATCATTTTATCATTTTCAATATGTTTTTCTTCTTCAATGCTAGAATTCTCGAACCCCAGGAACACTGGTTCATGGTAATAGCCAATTTGATCATGGTGGCCTAACAATTGGGCGAGTTACTGCAGGAGTTGAGTATAGTCAACCTTTTAGGCCAAAGTGGAGTGGAACAGCTGGTTTAATTTATCAGGTATGTTTAGAGTTCCCTATTCATTTTGAGGTTAGGACTTTCATTTTGAGTTCACTAACTATACACGTTTGTATGTATCATGGTTTATGTATTAGTGTGAGGTGTGGCCAATAACTACCAACTCCTCTGGTAGTCTGGTTTATACTCTATGGTACTTGTCCAAGTTTCATCTTTTAGTTCTCTCTCTCTCTCTCTCTCTCTCTCTCCCCTTTATCTTATTGCATCCTTTCTTCTTTTTTTTATTCTACACATCTGGTTCTCTCTATTCTTCATTCCTGTGTTTCTCTTATTTATTCTTTTATTTCTTGTCTGTGTTAGCGTGCTGGTGCTCGTGATGATCATGGTGAACCCATCATTAGAGATTTCTATAACAGCCCATTAACTGCGAGGTATCGTGGTCTTCATTCACCTATTGTCTGACATTTAAACCATATTTTCACTGAATATACTATCATCCATATTGATAACGATAATGGTTTTCTTGTCTTACTGGAATGTTTTACTTTAGTGGCAATACCTATGATGAAATGCTAATTGCAAAATTTGAAAGTGTCTATACTGATTCTGGTGATCGTAGCTCCTCGATGGTTAGCCTTACTCTTACATTCAAATTTGTTTGTCTCAAACAAGTTTTTTTTTAATCTGCTTTCAGTTAGTGCTGAACTATTTTTTTGTTTGCAGTTTGTGGCGAACATGGAACAAGGACTTCCACTATTTCCTGAGTGGTTGTGTTTCAACAGGATTAGCAGCCGTGCCAGACAGAACTTGGAACTTGGGCCTATAAGATTTATGCTTAGGTATGACACGAATGTTGACATGGTAGGACTAAAATGTATTTTTCATCTGCAAGGTTCGTAATTGTTAGCTACTGAATTGTCATCACTTGGATGATTTAAAATCTTGGCATTCAATTTATTAGTCCTTTTCTTTGTTGTTTCTTTAGAAAAAAGGAAGAGCAATCATATGCCAACTAAATTGATAGAATGTAATTTTTGTCATCTGTAAAGCAAGCATATTTAGGCTTACTACTTGCACAAACAATTCTTATATGATATAATTACCCTAACCTGCTTTGTTGATCAGTGTCTCTGGAGGTCATGTTTTTGGGAACTTTTCACCCCATGAAGCATTTGCTATTGGCGGGACTAACAATGTTAGAGGTTATGAAGAAGGGGCAGTGGGCTCTGGCCGTTCATATGCAGTTGGCAGTGGAGAAATCTCCTTTGGCATGGTAAATTTCTAGTCCTAATTTTTTTTTTTCATTTCATTTAATCCTACTTGGATTACTATGGCGGAGTATATAAATCTGATGCCAATGTAGAAAACTTCTAACTTATTGTTATCTTCGTATTAATGTAGTATGGACCTCTAGAAGGTGTGCTGTTTGCAGACTATGGAAGTGATCTTGGCTCAGGCCCTACAGTGCCTGGTAAGCTGGTTCCTAAGTAATTATTATTTTCTTTCTAAGAAATCATATACATTCACTTGCATCATCATTATTATCATCATCATCAATAACCTGGGATTGCTCTCCCAAGAATTGGAGTCGCTACATGAATATATTCAGTGATGATGTGAACAAAATGTGGCTAACTTTGACAGGTGATCCAGCTGGTGCAAGGGGGAAGCCAGGTAGTGGCTATGGCTATGGGGTTGGTATTCGAGTGGACTCTCCTCTAGGCCCTTTACGCTTGGAGTATGCTTTTAATGACAAAAAAGCGAGGAGGTTTCACTTTGGAGTTGGCTATCGGAACTAGATTATTTCTTTGCTGACCATAACATTCGTTAACTTCAATTTTGTTCGATTATATAGTCAAGTACTTTTTTGTAGTAGTCAAAGAAAACATCAAAATGCCTAGCTTCTTTGCATTTGAAGCACGTTTTTTTAGTTATGGTCGATTTGACCTGCTGTCCTGATCTGGAAATTTTAGTATTTAGGTGTTAATTCTATGGAGTTCACAGATTGCTGAAATTTTAATGGAGCTTTTACTGTATAAAATGAGAAATAGAGTTCTGAGTCCTCAAACGTATCATGCCATACTGAAGTCTTCTCAGATAATCCATTGATTGTATGGCAACCCAAGTGATGTGTATGTTGTGGTTATTTTTATAACGATTACAAAGACTTGAACCTTACTGCGAACGTGGATGAAGAATTGGTGTTTAACTGGGAATGTGGCCAGAGGAAGTTGAGGGTTGAACACAATTGAGTTCAGTTAAAGTCAAGTGAGGATGAAGTCTTGGATGGGATGAAAAATTGAAGTATTTGGTGGAGCCTGGTGTAAATGAGTTAAATATGATTAAGGGGTTAAGGGTTCAAAGAATCTTTTAAATATGGTCGAAATTGCTGCCCAAACAATATCCGAATTTGAGGAATTTTGTTGGTTTGCATTATCTAAGATATCCCAAATTATTATTGTGTGTCTTTTTATACCTTACGAGTGAGCATTCACTAACCTTTTGTCTAGTGTTCTTTCAGAGTTCAATTGTGTTTTATAAATCAATTTTGACTTAACTTGGTCAATTGTAGTATTAGAGCCTGAATCGATTGAATCATTTTTATATTTAATTTTATATCCGATATAAATAAATAAATGATGATATTTATTATGATTATTGGAATGATTTTCTTGATTAATCTGAAATGAAATAGAAATATTAAGAACACTCATAAATATTTAAAAAATTATTTTAATAATCATAATAAATATCATCATCTATATGGGATATAAAATTAAATATAAAAATAATTCATAAGTATTATTATTTAATTTTTTAACAAAATTAAATACAAAACGTAGCAAAAAAAACAAAAACAAAAAAAGGAATCTCGGTAATTTATTTAATTTGACTAAAAAACCAACACTATATGCATACGTTTGTGTTTGTCTTGTGATACAATGCAAGTCAGATGTCTTGTGATCTGCATGTGCTCGGTACTGTTTAGGGTTGACCTAAGTCATATCTTATCTGGTCCATCATACCATTGAGTTGGCCTACTGTTGAGGTTGTAGCCTGCAGGCTCGGACTTGAATGGTGACTGACATGCTTGGTCTAAGAAAGGTCTTAGAATATCAATTTGTGCATGCTCCGTTTTAGGGATGACTATAATTTGGTTTGAATCAAATCCTACTTGATAAATTAAAAATCGAATCAGAATTACGTTTTTTAGTTCTAGTTCAGGAACAAAAACTGAAGATTCAATTCCATTCAGTTCTGATTTTTAAAATTTTAAAATTATAATTAAAATATCAACTGAAATTGAATTGAAATCAGAATCAGATTAAATTAACTTGAAGTTTTTTTTTTAATAAAATTAAAAAAAATGAAATATATAATATACTATAATTATAAGAATGATAATAAATCTACAGAGTTAAGATATTTTATTTAGAGTTTTTATGCGAGACTGTGTACAATGTCATTCCTATGTCTTTCAGGCCATCGTCATCAGTCGTCGTCCATGCAGTAGCCACCGCCTTAGCCATAGAGGATTCTTGCACTATTCGATCGCGATTGAATTCTAATCGGATCATGACCACTGGTGATCACAATTAGATCGAATTTCGACCACGATTTAATTGAAATCTGATCGTGATCCAGTCGAACTCCGGCTTTGATCAAATTATAGTCAGATTTCAGCCGATTGCGACGATGCTAATGATGAGTAAAGTTGCGGTGCACACAGATGCACGATAATTTTGGAAATAGGTACATGTGTATAAATACTGATTCGCGAGGTGAACCTTACGAACCGAATGTCAAACCATGACAGCGAGGAGTTCCTCACAGGCGAGGAGAGGGCTCCATATAACTTAAGCAAGCAAACAATCAGTCAAACGTACAGGTATCTACGCTGGAACACAGTAGGAACAAACCATAGGGTATGCTGGTACCACAACATGCTCATGTTGCCCGGGCGTGCCGCAGACATTGGCCACGACACACCCGTGCTGCCGGGAGTGCCGCAGGTAGTAC
>JBAMHZ010041718.1:0-18129 GCA_037177395.1 Alpinia galanga
CCATTTTCTTACGGTTTCTAACTCCATGAAGAGTCTCACATCTGATCTTTCATTTGCATGAAACCTAACTCGATAGGCTAGCGGATGGGACTGCCACCGCTATTCAAATATGATAAAGAATTCAACAAACTTGCTAGATTTCTGACATAAAATGGTAGCATATTACAGAGTCGGCGTAGATATCTATAGATAAAGGCAGCAACCTTTCCTGTCCGCCAGATTTGAGGAAAGAAGAAGCTCGCAATGAGAAAAATAATCGACTACAGGTTTCATAGAAACAACAACAACAGCAAAAAAAAAGAAGCTGCTCCACTTTCCCAAATATATTTGGGTTGCATAAATTGATTATAATCATTATTGAGATATATGCAAAACACAAATCTCCTATAATAATAATGAATTTGAGAGTTTGGCTCCTGAACATCTTATTTGATTCATCTTATGTAACTATAAATCTGTTTTCTCTTATCCTGTAGCAACATAATCTATTCTTATATTATTCTGTAATCTACTAACCACTTAGAAAATTATGAATCCTTGCAGCAGCCGTTCCTCGAGTCAAGTCAACAAGGAGACTTCAGGTATCTTCTGCGAAAGCCATGCTTTCGAGTCTGATCCAATTGAATAAAAAATGAATCGTTGAAGCCCCTTTGGGCCTCTGCACGTCACATTTGAGCAAAGGAGCAAAGCTCAGAGCGGCCTCAGACAATTTCCAAAAGATTTCCTTGGCTTCAGGGTAAACGTGGAAATATTTCCTTTCTTGAAATGATGTTTGATTAATTTATGGAAAGGTTTAGGGTTTATTCAGGGAAGAATCTATTTGAGCTGGTTTGTGATTTAGAAAGCAAATGATTTTATTTTTCTCACAAAATTTTCTTGGAAGCGTGCCATGATCATGCGTAATCGTACTTATTTTTTATAGTAATTTGTTTTTGGAATCATGGATAACTGTTTTCGAAATTTATAAATTTTTAATCGATATCGAACAGGTTCGACCATAGAGAAGACGGTCACGCGCGTCCGAAGCGACGGGATGATGGCGGCGGAAGCACTACCGGCGACAAAATTGGCCTATTTCGACGACATGTGGGCCGTTGAAGTTACCGCCGTCCTCCTCGCCCAGCTCCAAGTAAACATTTGCTACTCTACAATCGTTCCCTGTTTGGAAAGAAAAATCCTAAATTTGGTTTCGTTGTTTGTGGGGAAAAGACCGACGACGGCCGCATCGCTTTGATACTGGATTCTACCATCTTCTACCCCCAGGGTGGGGGGCAGCCAGCCGACACCGGTTTCATCTCAGGGTCTGCCTCTGGCTTCAAGTTCGTCGTGGAGGACGTGAGGTTGAAGGATGGGCTGGTGATACAACTATCCTTTTCTGAATCCTTCAATTCCGTTAACGGCACAACACAAGGCTGTTACAACGATAAATTGATAGAATTCAAAACAAATGAATCTTTGGAGGCTGTCATTTCGCGGAAAACTGTTTATGAACGCTTGCTGAGTTGTTTTTTCCTCCGTCACTACTTAGTCAAACTGGTATATGTGTTACTATGGTGTGATATGTCTAAGACAAATACGTGTTTTAGAGCTTAAAACATCTGGCTTCGGATTGTACCATGCCAGAAACTTACGATGTTAGATTCTTAGGGTATGGTATGTTAAATAGCTAGATGAATGGTTTAGCTTGTTAATTCAGTTATTTAACTAAGTTTTTTATTTAATGGACCTTTGCCACCTTACAAGAGTTTGATGGCTTTGATATCAACTTACCCTTGCCTGACTTAGACTTTGGCCATCTCAGTCTTCTTTCTCTGTTTTTATTTTTTCCCCTTTTTCTATCCTTTGTCAGGTTTACCATTATGGTTTTTTTGAGACTCCTCAGAATGATTGTGCTGTCATGCCAAATCTTGGAGACGAACTTAACTTGCATGTTGATCCCCAAAGACGTGACCTTAACTCAAGGTATTAATTTTTATATATAGCATGAGTCTCTCACACTTGACGTATTAATTGTAACAGCATGTGATGTCTATATTGTTTCTTTTCTAGTTGTGACATTTTGATTGCTCTAACTTGATGTATTTTTCCATTGATGAACAGATTAGTTGTTTTCTATTTTCAAGTTTTAAAAATTTCCAATACTAGAGTGGAATGGTTCTACTCGTTTTTGGACAATCATTGACTATTTAGAGGTTTAGGATTGGAATAAGATGTCTCGTGCAAGGTGGCACTGAAATTTAAAACCCTGTCATTTGCCTTCATTGCAACTACTTTAGAAGCTAGTTGCAACAATAACATGTTAGTTCCTTATAAGATCCACATATATCTCCACTTATTTATGGTATGATATTGTCCACTATGGGCCCACGCCCTCATGGTTTTGTTTTTGGGCTTTTACCCAAAAGGCCTCATACCAATGGAGATATCTTTATCTTATAAGCCCATGATCTTTTCCATATCTTACCAATGTGGGACTTTGATTGCATTCTCAACAATTTCCCAACAATCTCCCCCTCAAACGAAGGACCATATTGGGCTCTCCCTCAAGCCCCCACCAGGCAACTGGACTTCTTGCCTGATGTCAGGTTTTCTTGATCCAGACATGGGAGCCCCACTTTCTTAGCTTCATTCGGGTGCATGGCTTGACATGAACCATAGCTCTAATACCAATTGTTAGTTCCTTATAAGATCCACATATATCTTCACTTACTTATGGTATGATATTGTCCACTATGGGCCCATGCCCTCCTGGTTTTATTTTTGAACTTTTACCCAAAAAGCCTCATACCAATGGAGATATCTTTATTTTATAAGCCCAGGATCTTTTCCATGTTTTACCAATGTAAAACTTTGATTGCATTCTCAACAATTTCCCAACAAAAAATTATAAGCTCGTAAAAAAGATATCAATGTAAGGAAAGAATATTTTGAGTTTAAATTCGATAGCCACTTCAAATTAAGAGAGAATTTTTCTTCTTCTTCAGGTATTTATATAATACCCCTAGTTTATAAGTCAATTTCATTTTCTAAGCAATTATATCTTTTTAGATAAATTAAAAGTTTGAAAGTTTCAAAGACCGGGCTTTCCCTCTGTAATTGATCTTTGAATGAATAATATTGTTCTCAGTAAATATGAGAATGAACTAAATCAATGAATATGAGAATGAACTACATCAAAGTGTCAATGCCATTTATAAGCATAAAGAAGCGACTCCCAACCACATTTCTCTACACGGCCTTAATGAAGTATTCGACAAGATAGTTATTACAACATTCATTCATGGGATCTTGAGGATTATCTTCGATAGATATAACGTAGACAAATATCTAAAGCTAAATGATTTTCCAAGCTGCAATCTTACATGAATGGAACTGCAGGATGAGTATCATTGGTGGAAATCTGAGCCCGAACTCGACTCTAGTATGTGAGGAACCATTAGTTCCGACTTGCCATGCCCTAAGATGCTCCCCACTCGGATCCTTTTGGAAGTGCTCTCATGCCGGGGGCTCGCTGACGGAGAGCTAATATGGACGGTGGAGTCAGGTGTCAGCGGTTCCCGGCGAGAGGAGAAAGAGTCATCGCATGAAATGCTTTTGTAGAACCCATCAGTGTCTCCATGTCCCCTGCCAATAGCCTTATCTTGGCAGGGGAATTCTGAAGTTGGTGCTGGGGTTGAAGGATCAGTCTTTTCGGAGTCCAGACAGTGATCACCAGAAGCGAGTGCAGGATTAACTGACCCAGGTAGTTCAGCTAGTGTGCCACTAAGGCGCTGCTGCTCATCGATAATCTTCTTAAGATACTTGCCTTGGGCTTCTATTCTTAGCTGTAGTTGTCTTTGCACCTGTTATCAGTTTTACAAGCATGAGATTCTATAACTGTCACGGCCATCAGGTGACAGATTAATTCAAAGTTGTATTTGAGCTCATAAAAAATAGTTTCGAGCAATACGGTACCATAATTATAAATATTTGGCAAAATAGGAAAAGAGAATTCAAAATTCCTCACTTCAACTTGGTTATCTTACAAGAGCGGATATTCTTTTCCTAAAACTACCACCTCTCCTCCTATTGCAGAAATAGCACGTTATCACTGCTACCTCTTTCTCGTGCTATAGTATCACTGCAGCTATACTAACTAGGATCCAAAAAATATATATAAAACCACTATATTAGTGGCCCTCCTTAGTTGTCCCTACCGAAGAGGAAGATAAATCAGAAACCCAATTGAGAAGTGTATATGAAATGATTCTCGACAGTGCAAGGTGCCCACTACAGCATGCACTTACTAACAAAGCTAGCCCTGGAGCTTACTAACCAGGATCCCAGGTCCTATTTCAGATGGTCTGATTCAATTATCCTACTTGTTCTCCTGTAATTATACTCCTTTTGGTTTCACGACCATCTAAGGCAAGTAGGGAATGGAGGTTTATGTCCACTAATGTTATCTTTTCTTAGTGTGCAAATTTAAGAAGGCAGTTTATGATCTAAAGTCCTATAGATCAAATCAAACCTTTGATGTTAGATTCTAAGTCATTTTATGGGAAAACCAAGTGTCGTTGTGATGTTTTCCACATGTTCTTTCTTATCTCAAAGTTGCTCCAAACAAGGATTTGATTTACTAGAGAATGAAGATGAGCCATATTTAAACGGACAGTATGATCGTGCCTACATCATAGGAGATTAAAACGATAGGTACTATAGTTATGCTGGTGAGTACTTAAGAAAGAATGTGTTATTGCTCATTCACTCTTGGAGGAGCTTGGGTTAGGCATATAAGTCCTACAATTATGCAGTGATCATCAAGTTGCTATCTACATTGCTGTTGGATCTGGTCTTTCATGTGCAAGCTAAGCATATTAAAGTAGATTGTCATTTCATTATAGAAATCGTGATGACCAAGAAGTCCTATATCTTCTCTACGAGTTCTTGTCAGGTTGGTGGATTCTTCATTAAACAGTCTAGCACATTTTTCGTATTTTGAGCTCCAAGCTGGTTGAAATCTATGATCTAATTTTGCTCCAACTCAACAGGAATGTATGACAGTTAATTGTAATGATAATTGATATATATAGCATCAAAATTATCACATGGTTTATTCTATACTACATACCTTTGTGAAAACAGACAGCATCAAAATTTGAAACCATGAAAATAGAATTCACAATAATCACAATAAGGACTGCACTCTAACAGTAAATCATTTACTACTATCATCCCTATTAACTTGCCTCTAGTTGTTCCTGAAGTCGTTTCTGCACCTCCATCTGCAATTTCAGTGCTTCTGTTATTTGAATTCCCCTGAAAAAAAAAAAAATTCAGCTTATCAAACATATTCTTAGATCTTCATATAGCAATTTGGTGCCGTAGCAATTAAACCATTGACTCAAGATTTAGGACAATGAAATCTTTTACAAGCTTAGCAGTTTAATGTTACAAAGTTCAAAGGCCAAAGTCTTGGCCACTAAGGCAACAGCACCTCAACTAATTCCCCGTTCCCTTCCCAACCTACAATATGAATATAACCCAAACACCTAACCCCATATCTTTGACCACTGATCTATCGCCATGCTTCATGAAGCTAAAGTTATAAATGATTGTCACATGGAAAGCATTTATTGGATTTAGACGAACAAAACAAGAGGTAGGAAACAAAAGCAATGATACGAATGAAGGGCGAAAGGATTGAGAAGTCTGCATGTTAAGAGCTATTATTCTCAAATTTTTGTGCACACAAGGTAAAATTATATGGTTATAAATTTCCTGGATGAGCAATAAGCAGGGAGTACAGCTAGTTCTCTACTTGACAATTCTAATGTTACCCTGATAATGTCTTTTGCTTGGAACTTACAAGTCAGTAATCCGTAGACTCTGATAATCATTAAAGTGAACTCTATCAATTTGAACTACGTAAAATTAGAATATAATTTAGTTGCCTTATATCCATGCATATTAATATAGACAAAAAAAAACTTGATCTTTATACATACGAAGTGCTTTCAAGGCCTGGAATTGAATTTCCGTCATCTTTCTTTTCTGATTTTATACCTGCACAAGTGAATATATATGTATATACATAGTGTTAATCATTTTGTAAAAAGAGAATGTAGATATAATTTCCAAAACAATATGCTAAATGCTCAGTTAAATGTAGTTAAAAAAAAGTTCACCTACCATCTTCTGAAGCCTCAGGTACATACTTTGCAAGCCTATATTTCTAGGTGTACAATAATAGACAAATTAGAAAAAAAAAACACAATAACAGTGTAGTATGTAAAGATCTGCAAAAGAATGTAGCAACCAATAAACAGGTACCTGTAGATGACTTTTCACATGATATATTGTTAGACCTTGAACACCCATGATTCTGAGTACACCCTTAGGAGTTGCTCCTATCATGAATCCAACTCATCATTGGCCAAATTGAAAACCATTTCCAAAATATTAGTAAGAAATAAAACTAAACTAACTAATTCACTTGAATAAATACTAATCAGTTGTGGTATAATCATTTGGTTGCTATTGTAAAGTCGGTCATAGTAATAGGTTGATCATCATGATTGCTGGATGATATCATAGTTAATCAATCCCCTTAATCTGATAAGATACATAAAGTTATTTAATATATTTCTTTGTGCTTGGCAAGATGTTTATGCTCAGGAAGAAATATAAAAGGGAGAGAGTTAACCATAGTGAACAATCTAACAAACATGAGAAAGTTATAACCAGTGTAACTACATTTGCTTTCACTAAACACTAATATATGGAAAAAAAAATGGTTATGTTAAAGCTTTTGCTTCCTAAGTTGATATATTATGTAGAAGGATTGATTTTTTCCTTGATTTGCCTATTAGCGACATGTAGCAATTCACAATGCCTATGCAAAAAGAACTTACATATGAACATTGAGAGAAAACTGGGTTTTGAAAACCTTATTGATATACCAATTCAAAGCCAAGTAATTTATGAAAAGAAAATTCTAATATACCTTCAGTCTAGTAAATCTCACAGTTATTATCTTATTAAAATGTCTAGAAGGCACTTACTATCTGGACCACCAAGTTGTGCCACAGCCTCCACAAAACGATCATGCAGTTCTTTTGTCCACCTTAAACGCTGTCTGGAAGCTAAATTATTGGGGTTGTTCACACCAGTGGTAGGGCCCATCGTGTTGTTACTTGATTCCAATTGTTGGTCCTAAGAGATCCAAGTGCTATTAATCCAACTCTATGCTTGAGAAAGACAATAGTTGATGCATTTGTCACTATTAATGCAAAAAAAGTGAAAAAGAATAATCCTCATAATCAAGCAGTGTAATACAGAATTCAGATATAACAACTGTATCAATATCCCATATCTACAAAACAATTCAGAATGGCGCACAATCAAGTTAGCATATTTGTTTTTGTTCTATAACATACAAAATAAGGAATTGTTACGCAAAGAGAAGTGGATAATGTATGAATGCACACTTGATGCTGTTCCTACTATAGTAATTGCTAGAATTACTTTAGATCCCAAATAATACCGGTGGAAATTTTATTGACACATCGTGTCATCTCAACATAGTTCCAGAGTTATCAGTATGATAAAAATATTGAATTCTTTTATTCTTTTACATTGGATTGAACATGTCATTGTTATGTAAATTCTATACAGACAATAGCAAGAACTCATTAATGCCTCAACTCTAAAGTATAACGTTCAAACCCTTTCATATAGCCTTCCTTCTATGTTTAAATTTCTCATAAAGAATTGATATCATCATTTTTGGAACCACTAATTCATTTTTTTTCCTTTCATTTTTGGAATGAGTAGGTAAATCACTACTTCAACACCATCATTAAGATGTAATCTGATAGGCTTGAATAATTTTTTGTCATTCATTCATGGTTAGCATTCATTTACTAGACAATAATATTGACACATTCTAATTTGGTTCCACATAAAGAATTGTGAGCTAATGAATGGGGTCTTAAGGCTTAGATGAATGAACTACTACTCATTTGATCATCAGCATTTTAAATTAGTGGTAGGGATGCAAAAGTGTAGAGCTTGACTATGTTCAAGCTTGTTCATTTATCTTACAGAACTTGTTTAAGATTGTTTGTTAAAAATGTTACACAACTCGGACCAAACTCAAGCTTTCTATCAAGCTTCATAAGAGAGAATTTTTATTGAGCTTCATAAGAGACATTACTATATTTATAATTAAGTTCAAAGAATGATCTCTAATAAGTGAAGCATGTTATTTTCTCATTTGTACCATAAAAGCATAAAAATTATAAGATATGCATCATATTTGATATATTTAAATATTATACTTACCCTTTGAGTTTCATTATTGCGAACATACTAAATAAGAATGTAATCAAACTTCATAAAAATTAATAAATAAATTTATTATGAATTGTTTACGAGCTTTATTCGTGAAGTTAATGAGCTCACTAGTGTTCAAGCTTGTTCATTTGAGTTATTTTCAATATTAGAAACTTAAACGAACTCCTATGAAGTTGAGCACTGAGTTAATTCGTGAGCATCCTACTCATTTACAACCCTATTAGTGGTCAAACAAGTTTATGCTTAGTTCCCTTGTCTGTGCAGGTTGTGATAGTTTGGTAGCATATTAGGTCTTAGCTAGGCATAGTGATGAGTTTGGAAAGGGAAGCCAGCATGATGGTCGAGCCCACCATCAATATATGCTACCAATTATGGATGATTTTGAACTATGAATTGGGCTTTAGATCTTCCCAGTAACATGAGGGAGACTTAGCATCTTAGTTTAGGCTTACATCAAATATGGACACTAAAGAAAGAGATTTGTATGTTTAGATGACTAATCTACTTCTAACTTAGGTTTAGTATTTTAGGTTAGTTGTTAGACCTAATTTGCAAATTAATGGGTTAATTCTCTTGTACACGAACCAGATATGCCAAATATAATCAACAAGCATTTTAACGGTCCAAAATCATTATTAGCAGTATCATAATTTGTATAAGGCAATTCAAACTCTACAAATCATAACATAATTCATCGAAGATTCCAACTTACCTACATCTACCATATAATTAAGTCAACTCCAGAGAACAGGGACCTTTTTTCCAATAACAACAGGCGCAACCAAAAAATTTCTGGGAACAAGCTCAAAAGGGCTACTGCTCAAGGAATACCATGTAATTACATGGTATGAAGCCCCTCACAAAGAAACAGCTTGCATCAGTGCCCATCAATGTGTTAACTTTCTCTTAACAGAGGACAGTTAAGATCGTTACATGAACATGAAAACCAAAGGTTGGCAGGAAGCATGATAAACGACCTATTATGGAGGCTAACAGTCGGTAACTAAGTAGCCGACCTAACCTAGTTTGACTATAGGCCCCTTGATAAGCGATAAGCAGGTAAAACTTAACCTCTATTTTTCCTGTTTCGCCAAAAGGGGTATTTCGAGCTCCAATTATCCCCAAATGGGACAAAGCTACTACCATTAGCATAATCATAGATCCGGAGACAACACGAATCCGCTATCATACAGTAGTTCAAAATTAATAAAATCGATGAATTAAGTATCCTCGGATCGATGAAAATGAAAACCCTAGCTATGGATCACAAATCCCCATCCAAAAGCAAGCAAAGAGGAAAGCCATACCTGGACAGCCAGCTGCTAAAGCGATCGACGCTCCGAACTGCTGGAACGAAAGACACAAAATTGACAGCTTTCAACTGGATTGTGCAAGCCAAACCAAATCTAGGCCAGATCAAGCGAAAGAATATAATAAAAACTCCACACAAAAAATTTGACTCCCTTTCTTCCTCTTTCTGCCCTCTACAGCTCCACGGATGCGTCGGCCATCAACAAATCGGACGACCCGCTCGCTCGCTCGTCGCTCTCGTCACGGACTGCCACAGAAGATGACTCCGGCAGGCAGCAATTGCAGCAGCAAACTGCCAAACGGGAAACGTGTCGACTCTTCCGTGTTCCTGGCTTTTGACTTCGGATTGAGAAGGGACGGCGACTGATGATGAAGCCGATAAGTTTTCATTCCCGCTAATTTAAGTACCTTTTGTACTCGCTTTCTTACCAGATTTGTTATTGGACGGGAGGTCGGTCGCTTGCAGATATCTGACGCGGTAAACGAGTGGAGGCGGGTAAAGCTTTGTTTCAGATAAACAGGAAGGATTAATCGAGATTTGGTTAATTTGTTTCTAAATAATGAACATGGCGCTGATAAAATTGCTGTTTACTTCGATGAGTTATGGCGTAACATGAAGTTTTTCAAAAAACCATAAATCAAAGGGGTAAAATCTAGGCATTATTACAGAGGTGAAAATTCTGGTTGTCCCTGTGCACAATGTATATATGCTCGACTTTGAAACTGTTCGGCTTTCGTCAAGGTTCTGGAGCAGAAGAAGTGGAGTAATGAATATGGAGTTGACGTCGATGAGACCAACACAGCTTTATTGGCAGGTAGCAGAGTTGTTCTGCTACAGACCAAATCTCTCATAATAGCAGCATCAATACAGAGATGAATACAGTTGTTTTTCACTGTGTTCAGCAGGTAGAGTAGCATCATAATGAAACTTCTTTAGTAGTTCATGTTTTTAAAGAGAAGATGATGAAGAAGAAAAAAATGTATATATTTAACGTTTTTCTTCAATATTCTCTGATTTTCAATCGTGCATTACATAATATCCTTATGGCTACTTTTATATGAAATATAGCGGTAAGAGCAATGCTTTATCAGAACATCAAGACATACAGTTTACAATGCGTATCAATTGTAAATCACAGTATTAAATAACATGTTAATCTACTATGAGTCATCTCCCTGGCATTATTAGAAATTTGGACTTCTTTATTTGTTGCAAAATACACTATTAAAAAGCACACTCCCTGGCAAGGAATGCGCTTACATCTGTATTAAACCTTTTTGGAGCTGATGATTAATAACTAATGGGTGTAGACCACTGTGTATGTTGTTGAATTCCCCTAAAAATTTTTGGGTATGTCTATAAAGGCAAAAATATCGACAAAGTGCTGAGTGTATCATTCATCCCACAAGAAGAATGCATGTGGCTATAGGCTACAGAGGGCTCGAAATTTCACCATCTGTTGCGTCGAGACTTCTGGGCAAATTGATCCCTTGTAATACACCATGCCTCGCTGAAGGTACTCACCTACAACCAAACAATTTCAGCATAGTTGATAGCTTCTCATATTAAAAAAAAAAAATAGATACAGCTAGCAACAAAAAGGCCCATATTTCACTTGACGTTGTTGAAACAACCAGAATTAAATAAAATCTGCAAGTGCGTCATGAAAATCAAGTAATTTCGTTAAACTTCAGTTGTTAGATGAATAGCTATGCTTAAAGTTTAACTTGGACACACTTGGATTGGTTTTCATTAGTTGCAGATGTTACTAAACATAGTTGTGAATGCACAATAAAGTGAACTTAATTGAAATCCAATGCTCGGTTGGCTTGGCTTTGTTGAACTCTATCAGTTAAAATTGGGCTGAGAGTACCAATAGGACTAACGTGGTACATTTTGTAGCTCCAAGCGGCAAGCATCCAAAGAGGGGTAATGAATTTAGATGTGATTCAGTTTTAGGTCTTATATGAGATCTATCAATTCCAGGGGCATTCCTTAGTCTGATCAGTTCTTTGGCAGGTAGATTACATAAAAGGGAAATTGGAATCCTTCAACGAAACATATTAATTAGCATCAGTTGCTGTCCCAGATAACTAGCAATGGAGGATTTTGAACAGTGTCTTCACATTTTAAAATCATTGGGTTCTTTTCATCCATTTTCAAATTATCATGTAAACTGGCACCTACTAATCATTTCCAAGTATACTGTAAAAATAACTGAAAGCAAATCAACCATGTGATGGACATGTTAGTATCAGATCATAGTAATTTGCGGTTAGAAAGAGTTGAGACATTTTAAAAAATTAGATTGGCTTACGTTGCTGAGGATCTTTGCTCCAAACCAAGCAGAATCAGTGCCATATGAAGGCGGTATGACTTTTATTCCTTTGGAGACTTGTGGAGGAAGGAGTTTACAGAGTTCTTTGTCCAACCTCTCTGAGATTCACCACACCAAATAGAAAAATTAATAAAAGATGCTGTTTTTATTCACGTGAAATAGGAAAAAAATAGTTCCAAGGAAAATATTTTACAGAAACTAGTTTACTGTCGAGGGCTCATTTGTTCACAATTGAAAGCTATTGTCATTTGTTTGTTTAATAATACAAAAAGAGCAACCCCAATGACTCATCCTATTGTAATGACAATGACTCCTCTTTGACCGAAATCATTTTTGTCAACCATAGCTTTTGTACTTGCAAAATAGTTTTCTGAGAAGCAAACTGAGTCTTAATATAGTTTTAATTAAATCCAATTATTGTTAGAAAATTCGTTAAGAAGGCTGAAGATGAAATAAAACAAAGTATAAGCCCTGCAAAAACTCAAAAATCAAATTAGCTTACCAGGTAGTCCCGGTAAACATGATGTTCCACCAGCCAAAACCACAGTTTTATACCATCCATCATCATTTGTTACTTCTGAAGAGAAGCAATGATCTATACACTGAGCCACAGCTTCATGCAAACCCCTAGAATGCCTGTAAACAACAAAGACCAAAAGAATATATCAGTCGCACAATCATATTGCTATTTATCCTTTTTTACCATTTCTTGTAAGTGAATCATCTTCACAGATAAGATTTCAATTACAGTAAATTACTCGAACATCAGGTTTTTATGCTTAAGTGCTACAGTTTACAAGAGTCCAAATCAGATAGATTCAGCGGTTTGTCAGTGGAGATTCTAAGACACCACTCAACCAAAATTATGTAAGAGAGGGATGGTACAGAAAATAATTTTTCTGGCACATGAATTATCACTGTTGATCAGTAGAAGCAAGTGTAAATAAATCAGCCAATGGACAGCAGTACAATACAGGAGAACTACCCAAACTATAAGCATGCATGAATGAAGAGTAATACATATCCAGATGAATTAAATTGACAAAACTCACACTCTCGCAATATGTGGCTGGAAAAGAATCTCTCCAGTTTGGAAACGCTCCTTTGCTAGAGTGAACAAACCCTCGGATGCAACCTCACACGATCCTTTGGTGTCTTTAAGTAGCTCTGCATTATAATCAGTGGCCACGTAGCAGAGTTTCTGGCATGAAAGGGTCTCAGGTTACTACAAGGGGTATATATATATATGTTTACAAATGTGTGCATTAACTTAGGTGCTTGAAGATAAACAAGTTCATTTTGATGAAAGTTCATTTATCTCAAACTTCACATAGAGCAACACAAGAAACTAAAGCATGATTTCCATTCTTGGGGCAAACTGGAAAAAATAATTTAATAATAAGGTGGAATCTTTAGCTGGAACTGAACAAGTTAGCTTCAATATTTAATAATTCAGTTGGCTTCAGTTATAAGCACATTTTAGACCAAATCAAAGATTTCAATTATTGCTAATCAAACTGAATATCTGAATCTATCAAGAATTCGTACAAAAATGAAGATGATGGATTGCAATATAGATTAACAAAACCATTCAAAACAAATAAGATCAATTTGCATGTCTTCACAAAATTCTTTTAACTCATTTTTCACCTTTGTGTAACAAGTAGAGCATCGCGGATATATATTCTTTGAATTCAGGAAGAGTGAGTATTCTAGGTTTGTTTAGCATTGAGTTTATGTACTCTAGTTTTTGGCTTTTCCTCTTCCATAATAAGAATCAGATATTTTAGTAAATTAAGTTGGAATTATCCCAATAAAATATAGTTTGCAGACATATTTACAGAAATTTTGTTGGCATGTCCAATTAAGTATAGTCGTAATTATCAATCAGAGATAGGGCAGACAGTTCGAATTTCCTTGATAGGTTGTCCAAAGAAAATATTTCATACAGGTTTACAGTCTGTCCATTAGAAAACTGAATTCGCATAGAGCCACATACCTCCTTGATAGTTCGAACAGTATATAGAGATTGGAAGCTTATATTTCTCTGTTGCATTAGTTCCTTGAGAAATGCAGTGATTTTTGAAGCACCGAATCCCAATACTTCAACGCCCAATTCATATATAACTTCACCTCTAAAAACTGTAACAATTAATATCTATTATAAATTGAGCTTGGGGGAATATATGTAACCCAAAAACTCATTTTTTAAAAGAGTAGAATCACTAGTTTCTGATGCAAGGAATATTTCAACTGTTTGAGACAACTCTTCAATTCACTAATTTTCAATATGGTAGTAAATGTCTCAAATGAATTACATTATTCAAACATCTTAAATTTTCAAGCATTGTAAGGTCAGTGGAACAAAAAACCTTAATCTATAAACTAAGGCAATCTGTTGAATAGGTCAATTTCCTTGAAAAATCCTTCCCAGATTAAATAACAACTATGCTGAAAAGTCTCAATACAAGCATCTTTTCCAGATTTTGCAGCAGCTAGCAAGAAGCAAACATGAGAATTCAAGATTCAGCACTGCACTGCTCAATCAAGTAACACAGAAGATCACCATACTCACATTATAATCTGTCCAATCTAACTTATTTGCTAGTCCCAGCTCCAAATAAAGAAGGGCATAAATTTTTTGAAGGCATGCCTTTGCATGCAGCTAGTATGAAAAACCTATGAATAGTACAGATGACACAAGTTGGACAACAATCTCAACTGTTATTTATACTCACAACCACCATTGCTCTTGTTTAGTAAATTAACAGTCTCAATAATAGAAAATAGTTATCCACATAAATAGTAAGAAATGTTAACTCTCTTTGTGACAGTGCATAAAGAAGTCTCATTCCTTGGAAAATGCATGGTTAAACAAATTATGCTAAATTTAAGATCACAAATATCCATTTACACAAGTTGAACTTCATCAAATGCACCAATCATGTGCTGACCCACAAGCTCAACACTTACATAGTGTCTACTTAGAGGAAGGGTAGCTTAAATGGAGGGGGAGAAAGAGGGAAATGACGAGAAGCAACTGTGTACTGAGATAGAGCTATGAAGAGAAAGGAACTGAGGGATCACTTGACCTCATTTTTCCTCTAAAATCAACGAGCCTAAATATGAAGTATGGACAAATTGGAAGAAGAGGCAAAATGAAATGATCAAAGACCAATATATCATTTTTTCCACCACTAAGCACCGATCACCACTGAATGTTGAATCAATGCATGGGCTTCATTGGCCACCATCAATTGTCGATGGACCATGGGTGAGATCCAACCGCCAAACTGTAGACCTTTAGATCTCACCATAGGAGCATTGCAAATCGTAGTCAAATATGGTTGGATCCTGATGGTGACTGGGCCCCTGCCAGCCATGGGCAAAACACCATCAAATGGATGGAACACAATGGTGGCTCACCAAGCCATCACTGGACTATGTATGTCTAAATAAACCTTGACCACCTTCATTACCTTTCCAAATTTAGTGAACAAGTCTAGTGAAGAAGTGGTTGGAGAAGATGGGTAGAGATTGAATTTTTCATTTTCTTTCCTTCCCTCCCCTTTTCCAGCAGATGGACAACTCCTCTCTATTCCCCTCCTCTCCACTCTCCCTTCTCTCTCTCATCTATTTTTTTCACTCCAACCTACCTCCCTCCAAGTAGACATAGTCTTAATTCAGATTATGATACAGCGTATTAAAAACAATATTGTGATGTACAACTTGCCTTATGAATAAGATGAATCACATCAGGCCATAGGATAAGCTATTAAGATAAACTTGAAGCAATTTTCTTGGATATAACTGAAATTTGCTAGAAGTGACTCATACACATCAGAAATACCATAATCTACTTGTTCAAAAATTCAGCAAATTAAAGTTATTAGTGACATCAAAAGAGGAGCCTTGGTGCAACGGTAAAGTTATTGTCTTGTGACCTAGATGTCACATATTCGAATTCTAAAAATTGCCTCTTGCAAATCAAAGAAAGACTGTGTACAATAGACTATTCTCCGGGACCCCGCATGGCGGGAGCTTCGTGCACCGGGATGTTCTTTTTTTTTTTTTAATGACAATTGATATAACTTCACTATACTTAAGAACATTAAGAAATCTGTAACTTACTATGCATTAATAGAAAACAAGACTAGAGAACTTTAAAACACTAGTAAATGAAGATTTACCTGGGACAACTGATGTTACATTGAAACCAATGTTAACAACTATTCCAGAAGTTCTTCTTGCTGCATACAAAGCTAAAACAGCCTGTGGTTTCAGATTAAGAAAGTAGTTTAGCATTCATCTTATTGGAACAAGGATAAAGGGGGGAAAAATTAAACACGAATCCGGATTCCTCACAACTACTGAAGTTTAAAATTATCATCTAAAAGGAAACAGTTGTGCATGCATATGTTTGAGTTAATTTATTCAAAGAAATAAAGAAAAGAGATAAATCATCAATCAAAAGCATAAATAATAATCTCTTTAGAAATGAAAAAATAGTATTGAACTTCAAGGCAATAGTTCCAAATCAAATCTCTTTAGAGAGGATTCATCAAAATCCTGAACCTTGTTTTATTGCACCTTTCTCCTATCAATCATCCACCCTCTCCCATAAGATTTAAAAAAGAAAAAGGAAAAATACTGCAACAAAATTTCCAGGCTTTGAGGACAAATCTCCAACTATTTGCTTCTGAGTTCTGCAACACAGGAAGCATAGCTATGGTGACTTGATAGATTGTGTTAGTGTGCAAAGGATTGTCCACAACCAATTTTTGATGAATGCATCAATGCCATTATCTGCTTCTGCTCTGTGGCTGGATTTACTCACTTATTCCCTTTTTGATCTTGTTAGCTTATGTGATATTTAAAGAGGAACCTTGGTACATCAGTAAAATTATTGCCGTGTGACCTAGAGGTCACAGGTTTGAATTATGGAAATGACCTCTTTCAAAGTAAAGTAAGGTTATGTACAATGAACTCTTTCCTGGGATCCCGTACTGGCAAGAGTTTCATGCATCGGACTGCCCTTTTAACTTATATGATGTGTGTCTAGACATTTTGATACTACTTGTATAAGCCCTCGTGCATGTACACTTTTTTTTATCTCTGCTTATGTTCATTTATGTCATTTTGAAAAAGAAAAAAAAAACACTTTTAAATTGATTGCAAGTACATCAAACTTGACATAGAATCTCCCATTTTGTTCGCTAAACCCTCAAAAATTCAAGTCAAAGAGTTATTATATTCCTCTTTCTATTTAATTTCTCTACAACAACAACAACAACAATCTAGCCGTATACCACTAAATGAGATCGGTTATATAGATCCTTTTACACCATTGAGCTCTCTCTTCTACTATATTAACATCTATATTAAATAAATTTTATCTTGTTTTATCACTGCTAACCAAGTTTTTTTTTATCCCTTCCTCATTTAATTTGTGTATTTAACATAGTTTTATATCACCTAATTGTAGCATTTATTGATTGTCTAAGTCCATATCTGTACCATTTTAGACGTGTCCTTCGGAATTTTTCCTCAATACGTGAAATCCCAACTTTCACTTTAATGTCCTCATTTCTTATCCTATCTATCCTCATATATCCGCATATCCACCTTAACATCCTCATTTCTGTGACTCTCATTTTCTATGTGCTTGAGTCATAACTCAACATTCAACTCCATATAACTAATCATCATTTTGTAGAACTTCTCTTCAAGTTTTAGAAATACTTTACGATCACAAAGATCACCAAACAATTTTCTTCATTTTAACCATTCTACTTATATTGTATGTATAACATCTCCCAACTCCTCCATCTTTTTCAAAAATGATCTTAAATACTTAAAATTCTCAATTACAGACAACTGATCATCTCTTATCTTAACAATTTTCTATATTGCTAAATTTAAATTTCATATATTCTTGTTTTACTTTACTAAGCTTAAAACATTTTACTTCTAGTGTTTTTTGCTAAAATTTGAGTTTGACATTTATTTCTTCATATGTCTTATCTATCAAATCCTGAAAACAACCTCTTGTAAAAAAAAAAAAAGGATAAGACTGCTTACAATAGATCCTTCCCTGGGACCCCGCATGGTAGGAGCTTCGTGCACAGAGTTACCCATTTTA
>JBAMHZ010041824.1:0-18120 GCA_037177395.1 Alpinia galanga
AAAAGCTGCAATGAATTAAGAAACGAAGTCTATGAGAAAGAATCATATTTGGGATTCAGTTGATCTTCCTCCTAGCCGAAGGGCTATTGGGAATAAGTAGATTCTCAAAATTAAGAGGAAAATGAATTGATCGATTAATCAATACAAAACTTGTTTAGTTGTAAAAAATATATCCAACTAGAGGATATTGATTTTGAAGAGACATTTTCTCCTATAGTGAAATTTATGTCAATACGGGTCATTTTGCTTTTGTAGCACATTATGACTTAGAATTACATTAAATGAATGTAAAAGCAGTTTTCCTTAATGATAAGCTTGACAAGGTAATCTACATAGAATAACCAGAATGTTACATTACTGAAGGCTAAGAGAATAAAGTATATAGACTTAAAAAGTTTATATATGGACTAAAATAAACTTTAAGACAATGGAATATAAAATTTAATTAAACTATTTTATCTTATGGTTTTGAAATAATCAATGAGAATTATTGTGTTTTCGTGAGAAAGGAAAAAAGAAATTATATTATTTTATCATTATATATTGATAATATGCTAATAACTGAAAATGACAACGTTTGTGATAGAAGTCAAAGAGTGACTTTCATCATAATTTGACACAACGGATATAGGAGAAGCTGAGTACATCATAAGAGTAAAGATTATTAAAGATCAATCTAAAAGACTTTTAGATTTGTCTCAAAAGGTTTATATTACTAAGATGCTATAACATTTTAGCATGTCAAATTGCAATATTGAACGAACACCTGTAGTGAAAGGTGTTGTTCTGAATAAGAGTATATGTCCCAGGACTCCTGAAGAAATAGCCGAGATGAAAAAAAGACTATATGCTAGTGTTATTGGTAATTTGATGTACACTACGTTATGTATACGTCCCGATATCAGCTATGTTATTGGCTTAGTCTGCCATTTCCGGTCAAACCCAGGACCAAGACACTGGAACGCAGTAAAGAAGATATTTAAATATTTGAAAATGATAATAGATTATTGTCTCTGTTTTCAAAGATCTGATATGAGCTTGAAGAGCTATTCATATGCTGATTGGGCTGGGGACATAGATGATAGAAAATTCACATCATGCTATACCTTTTTGCTATATGGTGGCGTCATTTTATGGAACGACAAGAAATAGACTTGTGTAACTCTGTTGACAATCGAAGCTGAATATATGATACGTTCAGCGGCTGTGCAAAAAGTTGTCTGGTTAAGAAGATTCCTGAAGCATCTGAAGATTGCTGAGGATAGTGAGAGTCCTGTAACTATCTACTGTGACAGTCAAGCTGCTATAGCTTTTTCGAAGGATCCCAAATATCAAGGGCAAGCATATAGCCATTAAGTATAATTTTATAAGAGATATTGTTGCCAAGAAGAAGATAATTCTTGAGTATATCTCTATACGTGTTATACTTACAGAACATTTTACTAAACTATTAACTAAAGAATCATTTTAAGGACATGTGAAATCTTTAGGGCTTCGTAGAATATAATAAAATTATAATAATAATCAGAAATTGTAAGATGACTTGATTGTGAAATGTCATAATTTATTTAGTGTATATGTTCTTGTTACATTCAAATAAAGTCTTGATGAGCATGTTGGTAGGTTTACATTGATCTTCTTACATGGACAATCTCTATTTATTAAGTATGAATAGAGGTAAGATTATTGCTTATGGAATAGCTTGTGTAGTTGTGAATAGAGACGTATCTATAAGCTGGGGTTACCATGATAGTTGTATTTAGATGAGATCATTTGTAGATTAATGATCGAAGTAAATATACCCACAATTTACTAAACCTGTTTGAAACTAGATTAGAATTCATAAGTTGAATTCAGGATTAAATATTGGAAATGTCTAGATCAAAATATGTATAATGTTAATTTGAAATAAACATGCGCTCTTTTAGTAAAGAGAATAACATCGTAGCATATGATTCATACATGTTCTAGTGCGATAATGAAGGTAATAAGAGAATGGATCCTTGCCTCTTTATTATATGAGCCCTTGAGATTATAAGTTAATCTCAATATTTACCTTGGGTGACTATTTAGTTGTCTACTTGAAGTTTTAATCAGAGTTTTCTATTTTAGCATGTAAACCTATTGACTATGGATGATTTGGTCTATACAACATGACTAGGAATGCGACTGATTAAAATGAATGATTCTAGCTAAAAATAAAAATTAAAATAAATTTACATCTTGACATTTATTCACTGGTCAACTATTTTTTTTTATGTACTTAAATGTGATTGTGAATAATTGAAGATATAGAACATGCTCTTGACATAATAATCATTATGAGAGATTAAAGATATTCATGTTGATGTAAATAATTTAATCTGGATAAATAGCAAGACATTGGTGCCACTTGGAGAGCAGTTGTGTGCCACTTAGAGAGCAGATAAGTAAATTATAACAACTTTCTTAACATTGATTGCTTAATATGTTTGCTGTCGCACGAATCATTTTTCCTAAGTATGAATTAGATGTTCTATTAGTCTTTATTACTATCTAGTCTCGGTGACTATCTGTTCTTATTAGTCTTTGTGACTATTAGCCTTTATTCTAATTAGTCTTTATGACCATTTATCTTTGTGATTTAACTTGGACGAATGAGAGATGTTGACAGTTACATATTGTGCAAATGTGTGCAGACGTGCAACCACACGTGCGCATGTGCAGAGGATCAACCATAAAGCATGGTTATGTTTGCTCCCCTTATATATATGCATCCAAGTGAAAATATAAATATAGAGATTGCGGAAGCACTGCAAAAAAAAAAAAAATTCTTCTGAGACTGTGTCGAGAAGAACATCCGAGGCTTTAGAGGGATTTGGTTTGTGGACCCTTCAGATGATAAGCCAAAAGGTTAATTGGAAATGACACCGGACTATAAATGTTTCATTTTGCAATTCGATCATGCAATTCTATTGAAAATGCATCAAGAGAGTTCAATAAAAGTATCCTAACTAATCAAGTAATTGGTTCAAACGGGTCATACCCTTCTTAAAAGTCAATATTCCAGTATTATTTGAGCCAATTGCCATGCACATATTAAGGAAAATTTGGTTTGGTAGAGATTCATTGATATTTATCTGGCTATCTTATTGAAGTTGTGACCAGATTTGAATTCATTTTGGCGGAAAACAACAAACAAATCCATGAAGAAAGCATAGGCATTGATGTATAGAATCATCAACCTAACACTATCATACAAACAGTAGATAAAAATGCCAACAAAAATTATGACAATATGACCACCAAGCCTTTTATAAAATGATAAATTTATCAACTGTTACAATCAAACACACGCATTAACTAATGAAAACTCCATGATAATAAGCAACTTACCATTCAGAAAAAGAATCCGTGTATCCGGATGTGATGCAACACACTGGAAAATTAGGGTTAAAAAAGTGATCAGATTTCAGCAAATAACAAAGTACCAAAGAAAATTAATGCCTATGCAATATCATATTAACCAATTTAAAGGGTAGCGCGGTACATGAAGCTCCCGCCACGCGAGGTTCCGGAGAAGGATCCATTGTATGCAGTCTTATCTTGCTTTTTTTTACAAGAGACTGTTTTAGGATTTGAACCATGACCAGGTCACAAAGCAACAACTTTACCGTTGCGCCAAGAGTCCCCTTCTTTACAAAATAAATCTTCAAGTAAAAGATTATACATAGCATTCATCAGTAGTGAATTAAAATCCTAATCTTTACAAAGAAAATCTTATTTAAATCTGTGAGCTTCTGAAAGTTTGTGTGCGGCAATGACAAACTTTGAAACCAAAGCAATGTCAATTGTGCATTTCTCAACTAAAGACTTAATTTCCTAAACCTTTGTCTAAAGGAGTTTTTTGCAGCTCTGTATCCAGCCAAAATGATCTTCAAATTTTAGTGCATTACTTCTAAACAATTACAAATCACTGAAGCATAACACACATTAGGTAATTGATGATATTCAGCCAAAGACTGAAAGATTAAGACCTAATTAGTTAGAGAAAATTCCTATTGAGTCTGGTTTTTCAAACGGGCTATCTGGCCAAGAGGGAGAAGCAATAAAAATCTCTCTTGCTTGAAGTACTAGCTGATGTGTTGACTTAGTCACTCAAGTTACAAAGGATGCATCCTATTTTCCACCTCATTTGTCTATCAGGAATAAAAAAATTAGAAAAAGAATAAAAATAAATTTTCAGGATTATAGTATGTTTACATGGGAATGGTGATAAAGGAATGAAAAATGAAAAACCTTCATTACTTGGTTTTGGTGTGTATGATTTGGAATACTAAAACTGGTATGTAAAAAGTATCTGACAAAAGATTTTTGTACTTGACAACCAACATGTGACAAGTGACAACAATTAACAAACAAAGAAGAAGTAAACAACCAATTAGTTCTTCATGTCTTTTCATTACAGTTTCATCCATCCCAGTCTCTTGTTCCAGAAGACCAAAGGAGGCATTAGATGAGTGAAAGCACAAGATGATCATTCTTGTATCTACTCTAGATGCCAACGGGCATGGATTTAGTTGCACCACCACAAACATGTCAAGAAAATAAAACTGATCAGAACAAAGAGCAAACTTTGAAATTTGAAAAAATAATTATTATTATGATTTTGATGTAGAAAAATAAGCTAAAGGAAAAAGTTCTAATGTCAATCCATCTTTCTGTGTGTGTTTAAGGAACCTTTCCTCCTTTTGGCGGATTTGCAGGAAAAGTCATTGTTTGCACGAAATGGAACTCAAATCAAACCTAAAAATTTTGAAATTAATTTTTTCCTCATATCTATTTTTGATTTATATATATGTATATTAGAATTTTAACACAAAATTTTGAAATTTGAGTTTCTCTCTTTCATTCCTTCCCTCCAAGGAAACCAAAATTAGGGAAAGATTTCCTAATCACGTTCCATGAATTTTTCTTCCTAACCCTTTCTTTCCCTTCTTGTTTCCTTATTCTTGTACGAAACAAGACATAAAGATTTTCAAACAAAGGATTTGGTGTAGTTATGGGTGAACAACTGACCTGGAGAAGAGCAAGGGCATTGCAAACTCGATTTGAAGCTCCTGGTGACAATGTTGGAGGTGAAAGTGCAGGATATATTGAAACTATCTCCTGCGAAGATATTGACAATTTGTCATCAATGACAGACCGAATTTGAGTGATATCTAGCAACCATATTGGAAAAAAAGGCCAATATCACAAAGATTAACATACTATCTGAACAGAAAATTATAGCTGCTAGAGTAATGCTTAGACTTAAAAATCAACAAAAAAATATCTCCAATTATAATATAATACTACAAGTACAACATGATTCAATGGAAGCATCTAACAAACTAGTTCTCTTTTAGACAATGAAACAATCATAAATCCCATACCTCTATGCAACTAGCAATTGGTGAATGGATGAGAG
Source organism: Alpinia galanga (assembly GCA_037177395.1). Taxonomy (NCBI): domain Eukaryota; kingdom Viridiplantae; phylum Streptophyta; class Magnoliopsida; order Zingiberales; family Zingiberaceae; genus Alpinia; species Alpinia galanga. The sequence continues at coordinate 5,450 of JBAMHZ010041824.1, forward strand.
AAAATATAGTAATATGAAAACATTAGTACTGGATTAAATTGACATTACACATATCACGATCTATTTTAACCATTCAAAAATAACTTCATGAACAGAACTTTGCATGTTGACATACTAACAATGAGGTCAATACATACCTGAAGAAGGATTGCAATAGTACCATAAGAATGCCACAATAAAGGAGCCAAATCTTGAAATATATCCCTTTTCTGAAAGGAAAATTTCAAAGAGTATGCTGATTATTTTCTCATACAAGAAACAGACTCATCTGAAACAAGTTTATACTAGAGAAACTAATAATAATATGTTTTAAGATTGCCTAAAATGTTTCAACAGATCTCTAAAAAAGGGCATGAGTGACCATTCAAAAAATGACTACGCCAGCCATAATAACAAATTGGTTGGAATAATGTATGATCAATTAAATAGACAGGCATGAAAACGTAAGTTGAAACTTGGAGGTTGTTAGAAAAGGAAACTTCTAATCCTTCCATTAAGAAAGGATAATGTATTATCGGAAATTCCTAAATTACAAGCAAAGCTTTAAAAGGAAGCCTAAGCGACTGCCTAATCATATGTGGAATGAGACTCCACATATAGCATATGTCCCCCATATGCAGTGGGCTCAGTATACTAGACAAGGTGGTTTATGCTGCCCACACATACAGACCTAAAAAGCAGAAACTTTGGCCCAGTCGAATCGATTTGGATCAAGTCAAATCAAATAAAAAACTGATGCAATACTAGTCCTAGTCCCTTCTCATATGATGAGGGAGGAACATTGTAAATACTCGTATTCAATAATTCAATTACATGCAGGTTAGTTATATGATATGATCTCGATTAACCACATACAAAATACACGTGTTTTTCAAAACCTTGATACCACGCATTAAAACTGTCCTAGACCGCTACACCCTGAATTCACCATTTCCTTTCTAGTAGTTGAAAATACTTCTTGCCATGCCCTGTTCCAGAATCCAACAAAGCAACTATAGGAAGATACCGTCGAACATTCTTTGTACCATGTCTATTCTATGCATTCTACAGATTATGCATCTTACTCAGCCAAACGGAGTCCTTACTAGCACAAAGACCAATATAACAAAAACAAGTAATCTTTCTTTCCTGGAAAAAACACAATTTTCCCTACACAACATAACCTGAACAATATTTCAATCAGCAACCATGATCTGCTAATCCAAGAAACAGGCTTTCGACCAGGAGGAGGTACAGGGGAGTGGTCGGACTGAGAATACCTTGGATAAATCAAGGAGGGCGTTCTCCCTGAGCTCAGCATCACAGAGGTCCAATACGAGCTGTTCCGCGGAGGCAATCTTGCGGTCCTTGGAGGGCTGACCGGCGGAGGAGGAGGTGGCCGAGGGGGAGGGAGGGGCGGGGCCTCCAATGAACGAAGCGCCTCCAAGGGAGATATTAAGGGGCAGATTCACCATTCTTTCCAGGTGCCGAATTTCTTCCTATGCAACCAAGAAAAGGGGGAAGAACGGATCCGTAGCGTGTAGGATTTAGACACTTTTGAAACTAACTTTCTAGTTAACAACTAAATCGATAAATATTTATACTCATAAAAGAATATTAATAAATAGATATTTGAGTCTTTGACTTCGTTGACTTTTTTTTGAAAATTTATCTGAAAACAATTTATTTTCTTTTTAAAAAAGAAATTGTTTCTAAAAAAGAAATTGTTTCTTAGTTTCCTCAGTAAAAAAAAAAAGAAGGAAAATTTCATTTTGCTTCAGAATTTTCTTCTAAAAATACCTTTCACAAACAAAAAAAAGTCCTTATTTTTAAGCTCTGTTCATGATTTCGGATGGACATGATTGAATTTAAAGAAAAAATTGCTGTGAAAATAAAAATATTTTTCATTTTATTTCCAAAATTAACGTCCATATTTAGCAGGATGTAAACAACTCTAGCCAAACCAAATTTAATTGCATTTAAATATATTTATTAAATTTTTTTAACAAGCTCAAGTCAAATTCAAATTTATTCATAAATATTGTTCGAATTTTTAATTAAGCTCAACTATCCCATTGTTACTCTCAGATTTTCCATTATTTTTTTTTCATTTTTACCACATTATACATACTAATTTTTTTAAAAAAATGAAAATATATATTATTTTTAATATGTAAATTATTCACGATTTTTTTTTAATTTTATATTTTGTTATAATTAAAGGAATATAAATAAACTTTATATAAGGTACCGAAAATTCATCATGGATAAACATGTATAATTGCTTTACAGATAATTTTTTGAGAAGTTTATCAACCGTTGACCCGTGCATCTACACTGGTCAAAGTATGTCATTGAACAAATCACATCGTCGTATCTAACATAAGAGAGCATATTTAGGTGTTCAACACATCTTCATCTGCTCGTTTAAATTACAGAATCATTGCCAAAACTCAAGCACCTTTGGTATCGATTGACAATTCAAAGTACCCGATTGTTATCACAGATCTCAAACAAAAGACCAATTCACGAACATGAAAGCCAGGCAGTAGGGCGAGTCGGCGTCGTTCAAGACCTTCCAAGCTACGACTTGCTCGTAAGATATCGGCCTCCCCATGCTCGAAGAACCAATGCCAGCAGGAAGGTAAGCAAAGCCCTGAAGTGGCAGGAGGGTTTGTGGAAGTTCTTACAGCATTGGCAATGGTGAAGTAAGAAATTTCTAACAGAGCTTGGAAATCAGCTCACCTGTTGCATGATCTTGGGGAATTCAGTATAAAGCACATTCCTGCTGTTGTCGTCAAGAACTCTGTCTAGTGATATGTCCTGCAGAGCTATCAGTGTAGTTTCTAGCATGTCGAGGCCGGCTTGGTTGGCAAAGTTGAAGACAGGTGGAACCTATGCAGGAGTTAAAACCACATACAGCAAGTTAAGGGAAGATGGAAACAAGTCTGAAGAATCAGAAATCGAAATATTTTATGGAAACTTGCCTTCAAGGCACAGCACATGATTGCATCTGAATGGTTCCATATGTTCTTCAGACATGATTCCTTAGTTTGTGGGTCTGCTGGGAAGAGCTCTAATCCAGTGTAAAACCTGGAATTTTATTCTATTTCATTGTTCGTTCGATGTCATGAATATAAAAGCAGAACCCCGATGCAGGCCAGAAGGACAAGGTTTAAAATCATAGCAGGTTCATTCGACCGGGATGGACAAAAATAGAAAAACAATCAGGAACATAGGAAGCACAAAAGATTAAGTACCTGTAACTCCGAAAAATCCATTCTGACAGTGTCCGGGCCTCAGGTGAAACGAGGGAATGCTTCGCCCCGACATTAGAACTGAGATGCGAGGGTGCAATTGCCATAGCGACTCTCTGCACCGAGGCTACTACGCTTCGTACATACTGTCGTGCCATTTCAGCCACATTATCCCGGAGATGATTTTCATATGTGAACTGAAATGCTATTGTCAAAACTGATCGTAAATTCAATGCACTGCCAGGAGTTTCATTTTCAGCACGCGCTGCGGCTCCAGAACCAACCTCTAGCGTGGATGCCAAGTCAAGGGTTCGAGTAGCTTTTGGAGAATCCTGCGACAAATTTGCGCAACTAAGAAGAAGCAAGACAAGACAAATGACCAAGCATTCTCACTAGGCACTTCTCAGACAATTGACTATATACAGAAATGAACACAAAAAAACTATAGCAACTACTAACTGATCAGGTACAGAACAAGTAATCATTACCTAATAAAGAAAACAGAGAGAAAAAAAATCGAATACTGTAAAGCTTCTCCATAAATGAATGATCCATAAACATAGAGTTTACAATAAAAATTTTATGAAATAACAGAAATTCAGAATTCCATACTGTTTTGGGATCTAGTGGCATTATACGGAAACCAGAAGGTAGAAGAGGTGTTTCGTCAGCAAAAGATTCATCGAATGGTGCAAAAACAAGCTGCGAGCGTGCACCAACTGCATTCTCATTAATGCCACTACAAAGCTGCCAATAAAAGAAACAACGGCAGTTGGTGAGAGACAGAGAAAATATGAACATGCCATTACATGACACATGGAACAGCTTATTATTTGTTGATTCTTTTTTTATCTGGCATTTGATTTGTAGAACTAAACCAGAATCTTAGAAAGGTCAGGAATCATAAAAATAACCTCTCTTGTCCAAATATGTTCAAGTTCATTCCTTTCAGTAAATGGAACAAGAAAAGAGAAATATTAATGGGGCACATTATTTGCGCAGGCATAATCTTCTTAGTTTAAAAAGTGCATGTAGAAAAACAGAATGATGTTAATTCTGTTCGAAATTTTTTCTTTGAGACTGACCTGTAGCAAGTTGACATTTCTAGACAAAGCAGCATCTTGGGTAAACCCATGGTCTACAAGCCTGACTACCTCCAACATCTACACATAAGGATGATGAAAATTATCCACGTAATCAAATTTGTATGTAAAGAACTGCATATATTGATCCTTGACCGCGTAAGTAGATTACCTCTTCCTTCTCAATGGTATGAGCAAGAGGAAGTATAACCTGATTGCCTGAAAAGCCACCGCCTGTCTTCACACCAGGAATAGAATATGGAGTAGACCTCAAAGATACAGCAGCATAGGCATCAATGCCGAAGTCAGCCCATTCGGAACGGTGCTCCCTCAGAAAACAAACCAATAAAGCAGGTGGAACATTCTACATCACAGGAGAAACATATCTTACTTGCAACAACAAGATTAGATGGCTGAAGCCAGAAAGCACGAAACATTCACAAAAGAAACATTGATCCTATGAATATGGCAGAAGCCTACCTGCAATAACATGGATGCTTTCGCACATAGGATGCCACAACTAAGGGAAGAACACATTGCTGAAGAGTTAAAAAGAGACCCGTGAAGCTTGTTCGGAGATGACCTTATAGCGATAGTGACATCCTCAACTCCAGCATCGCTACCCATCAATGACCATCCATCGCCAGCAAAACCATTCACAGCATCATTGAAGCCTCTGCAGTTTAGCAATGTGGTTACCAATAATTCAATGAAAGATGGAACATTGTTTTATCGAATGAAAAAAAAAAAAAGAGTTACCAACCTGCTCAGTCGCTGGCTGAAGTTCCTCAACACAGCAGGGTGATATCCCCCACCGCAAGCAACTTCATTGCCAGTCTCCTGTGAAACTTGCCTAATGTGACATAGTGCCTGTAAAAGACATCTCTGTATGTGAGAAAAGAAAAGCACAATAAAATCCACAATCATAATGGCAAAATAAGACTTACAGCAACTGTCATATTCTGTGCTAGAAGCTTGGGTGATTCATACAGTGGTCTAATAACCTCAGGCATACTGCAGGCCTATATCATACAATGAAAATTATGGAAGAAGATTAAAATTTTATATAGTCCAACGAAACATAAAAGTCGGACCATGGAACTCACATCCAAATCTACATGGTCAACAATATGAATCATTGAACCACCTCCCTCACATGGGCGAATAAGATACCCACTAGGAAGCATCTCAGCTCTAGCAAAATCTGAAGCTGCTGGCCCAACAGGACCACCAGTTGCAGGAGTCAATGATCTTTCACAAATCTACAAGTAGGAAGAGGTCAATGTATTAGTTCCTCACATTGTTAGCCACTTAACAAGTTAGTTGCAACATTAACAAGTTATATTAGTGCCAGCTATAAACTAATCGCAACTTTATGAAAGTAAAATATGCCAAGACAATTGTTGCAAAAAGAACATAATGCCATCTTGGTAACCAGATATCAAAATACTTCATACGAATCAAGGACATCATGGTCATACCACAAGACTGCCATCTTCCAGACCGGTAGTGTATCTGAGAGTCCAAAAGTCCCGTGCTGATGCCAAAATAGTAGGTGCATATGTCTAGAAACAATATATAAATAGTAAAAAAAATCAGCTTAAATAAGTTAATATATGCAAATCACAGAGACCGTAACAAGACAATAGGAAAAACCTGCATATAACAGAGCTCAATACTCCCTCCATTCCCAATAGGAATTACTGTAAGCACATCAAGGCAACGGCAATCACGGTACCAAGATGAACGATCTTTAAGAATCTCTGCAACCTAGAGCAAACATTTACAATGGATCATACAGAGAATGGCATTACATCCACTGGAAAATTGTACAACATTATCTCCATGTGGTGAGCAACACATACCGCAAGAGAACTTGACAGTGGCTTACCTTAATGGGATCTAGACTCACAAGACCACAGGCTCGAGCTGCTACTCCAGTACAATTGTGGGAAACAGCAACAATTCCAATAGAATCCGGACCAGGCTGTAGATAAAATAATAAATACGATAGCATCATAAACTCAAAATTGAACAGTAAATACTTCTTGACATATAGCAGAGGATTCCATTAATATCACCTTCATTCCAACCATCTGAACCCAATCTACAGCAGTTCCAGTAGCCTTCGACAGGAACTCTGCCAAGGTCTCCTCAGCAATAGCAAGTAGACTTTGAAGGAAATTTCATAAATTTTTTTAAAAAAAGTATATTTAGAAGAAATAACAAAGGTCATATAGTGTAATAAATCACAATGAGAAATATTTTTTACCCAGCTGGGTTGTTAGCATCTCTTTGTGGATGCTGAGGTGTTGGATTTTTTTGGTGCGGCTGCTGACCACTTGTGACTGCAGATTCACAACTGGTGTCGGTAGTTGCTGCAGATGCCTGAAATATTTTAAGGAAATCGAGGTATGAGCAATATATATATCTAGATAAAGTGGAAAAAAAACAATTGGCAACAAGGATAGGCTGAGATGGATTTGCAAACAAAGATATGCCAAGCAGCAAATCAGTGTATTGTGGTTGCGCGATCAAAAGCATAAGAAGAAAAAAACCAGAAGTATTTGGCAAATGCAGAAGCAGGAAGCATAAAAAGATAAATGAATGCCCGCTAATAAATTTCAAAAAAAATCGTGCTTAAATCCTAAGTGAGTGTCAGCTTTAAGAACACGGTGGAATGTGGAATTCTAAGTAAATAACAGCTAGACGGACAAAGATTCAAAAAAAGATGCATGAGGAAAGGAATATAATGTGCCAACAAAAATAAAGAGTTATTTTAAAATCAACAGGAAATACCCTCAGAGGAATTGAGATTTCAAATAAGTAACCATACATTGTGCAGCTGCTGGCGCATACAGCCATTGTCATAAACAAGTTGAGAGACCTGCTTCTGCAACCTGTCATTCTCCTCCATTAACAGTTTGTTCAATGCAGACAACTTTCTGTTAACAGCTTGGAGCCGAGAAGCCTCTTTCTTTTGTTTTTCACGACATCTGCAAGAAGTAATTACAAAAAGCACAGGAAAATAACACATGAATTAAAACATGTGCAAAAAAGAAAGCGCATTACTTTTCAAAGTAGAACCAAATATGAAATTTAAGCTCCACAAAATTTGAATGCCAGTGTCAAATGTGTTCAGGGAGTAAGATAATAAATTCCAACTTCCAAATAATATTCAGGGAGTATTTTCCTCATACAGTTTATCCCACCATTCTTCATTGATGGATTTTTTTGGAAAATTCTTCAGTTATCGAAATAGCATTCAGTTAAAGTCAATATTAGCTCAATCTTCCTTTGCTTAGAAGCTACCCCTTAAGTAATTTTGGTATCCGGCTTATATTTAAAAGACCAGCAAAGCAAACTGCTATGCATCATCATCAAACTCACAGATCTATGAAATTGACATTAGCAGTTACGATAGCACCATAAATCCACAGAATATCATCACGAAAAGATCTGAATAAGACAAGACACGACCCAGTCCTGAATTGCAGGACAATGGAATCACGCACTGATTGATTGCCATTTTGTTCGGATATTAAAGGACACAACCATGTCCACCAAATTAATCATGACAAAAGAATAATATATTCACTATCTTCATTCTATACCACTCATAAATCTCAAGTCTCAGGTAGCTCAACTAGTAGTCAGCGCAGTAAGAGAAAGGGTAGCACTGAACTTCACTTGCCCACTTCACCTGACATTTGACCCGTTGGCAAAGCAGTTCTCCTTTTCACCCCTTACATTTTCCTTCCCAAACATGGGGGAGGTTCTGTTGCTTCCTCCTCATTTATATTACTCAAACAAGGAGGAAAGGAGCTCGCCCTTCTTTTCAAGTTATGAGACAAGCCAAAAACATAACAATAAGCAAATAAACTCAGAATAAGAACAGTTCCAGAGACAAAACAAGGAGGAAATGAAAAATCACCAAAACATCCAAAATTTTCACTATCTTTCCCTATGACGTATTTTTTTCCCCATTTTTTTTAAAAGATAAAAATAGAAGGAGGCAGTTCATAGGTGAAGTAATAACATGCATTTGAGCCATTCCCAAGCACCAAAAACCAGCTTTAAAACCCGACAAATAACCAAGTCCGAGAAGAAGAAAAAACTCTACTTTTTAAAGTAAAGGGCTCCAAATCTACCAAACTCCAATCTTTTCTACAACAAGTTTCTTCCTGTTAATTACCTGCGGTTCTGGAACCAGACTTTGATCTGCTTCGGCTCAATATTAGACAATATAGGGCACTCCCTAATTAGCTGCTGTCGCCTAAGAGAACTGGGCTTCGGGCACTCATTGTACACCCTCTCGAGCGCATCCACTTGCTCAGGCGTGTACCTAACGTATTTCCCTCCGTCCACCGCTAGTTTCTGCCCCTTTCCAGACACAACCGTCGCCATCTACCCTCAAAAGCTTAAAAATCCTATCTTTTCTAACAAATCCACCGACTCCCACCGACAGAACTCAAACCCTAGCACGCACCGAGCTCCTTCCTCTTCCGTCTCGTCGGTAGCAGAAGAGAAGCGCAGTCGAAATCCAGCATCACAAACCAATAGACCTTGTCAGCCCCGCCGCTCACAACTCCACGAAGAAAGATTTACGGAACCCTAGTTGCTGCTGCTCCGCCGGATTCTCTGCCCTGTCGCAGTGGCCATAGTGATGGGAGAGCACCGATGTCTCTTCCTTTTAATTAGCTTCAGCTCAAAGCTCTGTTTTTTCACTTGTTACTTTAAGCCTTTTCAGTTTATAGAACCTCTCATCTCAGAAATTGCCTTTTGGCCCTCCAAGGTAGAAATTTGCACAAAACCACCCAAAAAGATAAATATTGTGAACGTAATTGATTGAAGGATCAGAAAAAAACATGCGAGAAACATTTTTTTTAAAAATAAATAATTTAAAAAAATTCAGATTATAATTTTTCACTGACAAAAAATTATGTTTACGAGTAAATGAACAGCACAAGGATAAATTATATACAGTAACCAGCTGTTCAATTTGCCTTTGTGTTTTATCTGCATGGTTCCAAGCACCCACATCTTTTCCTCTAGAATAAAAAATTCAATAATTTTAGCACACAAATATTCTGAAAAAATATTTTTTTTTCCAGAAAAGAGAGAGAGAGAGAGAGAGCTCATAAATGCCATGCATGCAGTGTTCAAGTCTGTTGGAGTTTTCTGCATGCTTCAGAACCATTGTTGCATTGTTATTTACCTTGCCCTCCATGGCAAACAGCCAGTGAGTGGTTGGATGGAGACATATGGAGAGGAACAGCGTGTGTTTTGTGCACTGCAGCACTCCAAATAAACAGAAAAGAGCTGCATGTGCTGTCTCTGTACCTTTTATGCTTTCACTGTGCAAGTTCCATGATCAATCTCTATCTCTACCCCAATGAATGTGTGCCAATGTTTGGCACGTGAGTCTCCTCCCTCCACCAGTTCAAGTCAGAAGAATTACAATGATCATCAGTTAACCAAGAAATCATGGTTAGAAGGTGAATTCTAAAGGCATATTAGCAATCTAAGAAGGGACACTTTGGAAAGGGGATAAAGCTCAAATTCAAACTGAAAATTTTCTGCAATCTAAGGGCCACTTTGAAGCAAAGATGCATTAGGCACACACTTTGAGGACTTTAGTCCCTCGAGCCATGGCCTTGGGCCATTAAAGCCACTTTATTGGCATGAGATACAACCAAACAAACAATCACTTTCCAATATGAATTGTTCCTGCAGCAGTCACAGTGGCAGTGTTGGCCACATTCCCCTCCCTTTCCTTCAGTCCCAAACTTGTCATTGGCTCCCTCCACAGACAAAGAGAATGTACTCTGAAAAAGCTTGTAGCCTAAAACCCCTAGAGGCTCACTCAACTTTGCGTCAAGGAAACACACTGGCTATGTGATTATACTACTACTTTTGCTTCCCTGAAAGAACATAGAACAGAATGTCTGAAAAGGTGTTTGTGTGTGTGTGTGGTTGATTTTAACTTCTCTGAAGGAAAATAATCTAAGCATTACCATCTAGAGAAAAGTTCAAGGGCCTAACAACAACAATTAATGGATAATGATGATGAGGAGGAGGAGGGGTAGAGCCAAAGGGCACAGGCCTCATTATGTCTGCTTGTCTCCTACTTGGCTTGAGCCATTCATGTGTTTGCTACATGTGTATCTCCCCATTGCTTGCCTTTAAAATAAAGCAAGGGCATGGGCTGGGGACATGTCCTCTTCCATGGCATGAGCTCTGCACATTGAACAAATGGGGGGTTAGTGGCATTTTAACATATATCTGATGGACAAGGAATGGTCCCTAAACTATTGCATAACGTGATTTCTCACCCACCATCAACTTTAAGCGTTCATCACGAGCTGAAATGACTCAGTTTTAAAATCAGCGGTTCTTTAGATTAGCTTTTGATTAATTGAGGAGAAGTGTGAGGTTACTCGGGGTGTCAGGGACCGCAGCTCACGCGTGTTCTTCGGGTTCTGTGCTCGCTTGGCATGCCTGCAAGTCCTCGGCCCTCTCTCTCTCTTCTTCCCTTTTCTGCTACAAAATGGTATGGAGTCGTTGATCACTGCGAAGAAGCTTTATGGTGAGAGTAGCATGTTGGTGTTTACCGATGGCGACGCAATTTGAGTGTGGCCTGAATTGAGGGCCGGTCGATTCGTCAAATACCATTCGAGTTGAGACTTATTGAGACCTGTAAAGGTAGCCGAGTACAAATCGAATTGAGACATAAAAAGTTGACCAAGCACAAAACAAGCCTAGACCTATCGAGACCTACAAAGTCGACTGAGTATAGAATGAATTGAGACATGTCGAGTGTTGAAAAGCAAAGAGCCACCAAGCTTAGTTGGCAAGTTGAGGTTAGAGTTAAACTCTATACTCACGGAATATGATAATCATCTTCTAAAATATAACAATTTTATTTTACAATAGCAATATTATCAATAGCGAGACCTCTAAACCAAGGATGTTTCTCAAACTTTTCAAGATATAAATATGAAATACTTGTGCATGTATTATGAATTCTATTAATGATTATGCAAAAGGGTTCCCTTTTTTTTTTTCAATTGACACCATATATCAACTCCTTCATCCTAACAAATCTTAAAACGGGCGATTTAATAGTTTAACGTTCTAAGATTTATCATTTTATTTGAAGAAAAATTTATATAAATATACTGTAGTTGAAAATTGAATTAGAGATGTCTGAGAAATTAGATGATAATACAGGGACAAACTATTATATTATCATGTTATATGTTAAACAATATTTGCTTGCTTTTCTATTTTTATTATTTATGTCACATTATTACCATCTTTCTTTTTGGTTCAACAAAATTCTTGATTTTTAATTTTTATTTTAATTTAGTTTTATAAAAAATATGTTTATCATAAATAATGTAGGTCTAAAATAAAGAAAGTCACTCGGGAAGAATAGAGAATATAAGTCTTTCTAGTTGGAAGATGAGGCTACTTAGAAAGAACAGAGAAAATAAGTCCCTTTAGTTGGGAGAAAGGGCCACCCAGAAAAAGCAGAGAAGGAAAATTCCTCTAGTCGAGAGGTAGAGCCATCCGAAAAAAGTAAAGAAGATAAATTCCTCTAGTCGGGAGATGGGGCTGCCCAAGAAGAGCATAGAAGGTAAGTCCCTCTAGTCGGGAGATGAGGCTACCCGGGAAGAGTAGAGAAGGTAAGTCACTCTAGTTAGGAGAGAGGGCTAAGGTAAGTCCCTCTAATTAGAAGATGAGGCTACCCGAGAAAAGCAGAGAATGTAAGTCCCTCTAGTCGAGAGAGAAGGTTACTTGGGAAGAGCAAAAAAGGTAAGTCTCTCTAGTCGGAAGAGAGAGCTATTCGGGAGGAGCAGAGAAGGTAAGTTCCTCTAGTCAAGAGATGATGCTACTCGGGAAGAGCAAAGAAGGTAAGTTCCCCTAGTCGGGAGATGAGGCTCCCCGAGAAGAACAGAGAAGGTAAGTCCTTCTAATCGAAAGGGAGGGCTACTTGGGAGGAGTAAAAAAAGCAAGTCCTTCTAGTCGGGAGATGAGACTACCCGGGAAGAGCAAAGAAGGTAAGTCCCTCTAGTCGGGAGATAGGGTTACCCAAGAAGAATAGAAGGCCTATACTTCTCCATCCGGAAGTGAAAGTTACTTGGGAGATATAGTAGGCCTAAACGCATTAACCCCAAAAAGAAGAATTAGAGAGGCCTATAGTCCTAGCACATAGAGGAAACTTCCTTTGTGCTTGTAGCTCATTCTCACTATCTCTGCAAATAACAACCTCGATCAATAGTAGCACACCATGTGGAGATTCCTGGCAAAGAATGTCCCCTAACAGCATGCTAAGAAGCCTCGAGAT